>JXCC01000310.1:0-143446 GCA_000817285.1 Curvularia papendorfii | reverse complement strand
TCAAGGGGACTTTGAAACCAGCTATAACCCAAATCTCATCCTGGTACTCAATACCCCTGGGTCCTAGTCCCATAAGCCCATCAATGGTCAAGAAAAACTCCCGATAACGAATGTTTCGTAAAGCAAGTAAGTAATGGTGGGTTTCAAGGTAGCATCGCACTTTCTCGTCATAACCAGAGTCTTTTGTGACTTTGAAAAGTGGCGGAACTTCTGTGATAACAGCTGCTTCTGGTTCTTCAGTAACCATATCCATACAGAGAACATGGACAAGAGGCCTGTCGGCGAAGATTGAGCCTCTTCTGACCTGCCTGGAGTGGCTGCCTAGTGACATCTGGTAAGCTAAAGATAGCCAATTCTGCAGGGCAGATGGATTTTCGTCGAGGAGTTCCCCGTGTTCTAGGTTAGTCTTTGTGGTCAGCCCGACACGATTGATGCAGGCTCCTAGTAGGACAAGTGTATCAGGCAAGCTTGTTGCGCCTATAACAGGACCTTCTATATGGTATGAGCCTTCCCAGGAGACCGTAGTGAGCGGAGCATCATAGAAGATGTACTTGTCAGTTCTTCCGATGCGGGCAGGACCTCCGCTTATACTAGTCGTCAGAGTAGTTGCCTCCTTGGTTACACGAGTCCCCTCGGCTGTCATAGTAAAAGATGACGAGCCCTGTATTGTAGGGACGGAATGGACGCGGCGAGACTGCCACCGCTCATAAGCCGACTTCAGAGCCAGGCGGGTGCGAACGATGCGAGATTCGTAGATGTTAGGTGGCCACCACGTCACTCCGCTTGTTCTTCGTTCGACTTGCGCCGTCCATATGGGGTTTACTTTGGATTGAAAGGCCCAATCCGGAACCCAGGAAGGTAGTCGGCATTCTGGAGTATGATTGGCAAGGCCTGCAGAGCATATCAATGCCATAAGTCTGCTGGAAGGGCCTTGTATGGCGATTGGATCCGGATGCCATTCATGCTCCTCTTCGCTCTCCCCAGTATTTGCTCTCCCAAGATTCAATCCCTCAACGTTTGCTCTCTCCGCATCACCAATGGCCTTATGTGCGACAAGGCAATACAAATTCTCTATCGTTATCTCTTTCGTAACTGGAAATTGCTCAGGCTCCCTCGAAAGGCTTATGAATGCGTAAATCTTGTCTTTGGGCTCCCCCGCTCCCAGATGCTTGTATCTTAGAGCCAGGCTTATCACATCAGCGGCTCTGTCGTTTTTCAACGATCGCCGAACACGATCGATGTCGAGCACGGTGTTAGCAGGAATATCGTCTAGCGAGCAACCCAACACATTTTCGGGGAGGACAAGGTGAAGCGCTTGAAGCACAGCTACCATACCGTCCCAAGCTATCCAGCCCTTGCCCCAAGAGAAATAGGCAATTTTTGCCATGGAGGCTTCTTGAATTATCCAGCTGCGAGAGAACCAATCTGCTGATAAAAGGCGCCGGAGAGCTTCCCACCCTGTGTTCTTAGGCGATGGCAAATGAATGATGCTCATCTGCTTGGGAGTGAGCCTTTGAACACTCTTGATATCGCATTGACCATCAAAACACTCATCTGGTAGCATTTTGAATACAGGTTTTAGACGGTTGAGAATTTTTTGGGTACGCTTTGGATGTTCAAGGTTGCCCAGCCAGATTGGGACACCGGAAGCGCATTCGTATATTTTGGACATAAGTTTGAGTTGGCGCCCTTTTTCGTCGTCATCATTCTGATTGATGCATATCTGATCAATCCACACGAGTGTGCTCCGTTTGGCCTGCCTGAGGTTGCGAAGAGCGTCATGGAGATTATTTGTGATCTTGAAAGAGCAATCGTTGATAATAATTTCCTTAGTGAAGATCGGGTCGCCCCAACGGTAAGATAATGCGCAATAATTATTTGTAGCCTCCACAAGATTCGCTCCCCTTAAAGTGCCAGTGATGCGGTCATTCTTGGAGCCTGGAGAGATGAGGAAGAGGCGAAAGTCAGCGTTAGAAGCTAGTGGCTGGTAAGTGAATGCCCGCAAAGGCTCCATTGAAAAATGTTCTTTACAGAGATATAACAAGAGTGTTTTATAAGTATGGGAAATATCGAAGATAAAATTTCTTGAGGAGAGAAGATACAAGAGACTTTATAGGCGACGATAAAACCCGCGGCCCCTCAAAACCCGCGGCCTCGGTCTGCATCGCCACACGTCCTCGTCAAGTATAGCTGGTTTGGATCTAGCGAATGTTCAAGTTGCGCCTCGCCTCGCCATGACACCAGGATTTCCAGCTAGGCTTGGTCACACTGCCTTGTTACGACTAGGAAGGGTTACTCGATTGCAAAACAACAAGGTACGAATAGACGCAGCGTGCACGTAAGAGAGCCATGATCGTTGCATGGTAAATACAACCCTTCTTAAAAGTACAGGACCCAAGGAATCTGAACCGTATCACTCAGAAGGCTCAGGAGGCTGATAGAGAGCCTAGTTGTGAGTGCTATCGGTAGAGGTCGGCATCTGCTGGAAATAGGTGCCTTCCGCAGTGAGGCGCACATGGGCCAACGATGTGGTATTCTAGGGGATGCTAGATGAAAGGAGCTCAACAATGGCCACATAGCACAGCTAGCGTGAGATTAATGCAAATTTCAAGGCGTTCGTCAATTTAGGGTAAGTTGCTCGGAATGTACCTTTGACTTGCCTTGTAACGAGGCTACCGTTTATGCGGAGAGGCAGCTTGGCGCCTCCTAACGCCAACAATACTTTGGCATCGACCAATCATGTCTTTTTGGACTTGACCAGTCACCAACCTACCGTACCAGACTAGTTGCGGCTGACCGTCAGTCTTCCATCCTGATTATAGATAGGGATCGTTCCCCTTCTCAATAGCATATCCACAAATGCTGCCTTGTTAGAAATTCGCACTGAAGTCTCTCTAGTCCCATAAAGCCTTTCATACACTGAATATCAATGCCGCGGAGAAAGAACTGCAAAAGAAGCGACTGGCTATGGGTAGAGCTGAAACGGTCGGAACGAGCCAAGCAAGGCAAGAAGACCGAATTTCGCTTCCACAGTCAGATCGTCGGTAACAAGAAGATAAACAAAGACGTTGCACGCAATGTGACTTCGAATGAGGTAATCAACGCCCGTAAGTATCAAATCACAACCAAGTTTGGAGACTACTGAACGGAACTGTCAGGCTTCGGCGAAATGCCTACGACACCTGAAGACTGGGTGGCAACGACCCCTCCTTCCATTGATATAGATCTTGAATATTCGGCGGGGTCCGATAGGAAAAACTCCGATCTCATGGAACCGACTCTTAACATGTTTGAACGACTCGACGTCAGCGATTTGGTTTTTGAGGAAAATGTCGTTTATCAATTCTTTGTCGCTAATGATGAGGTTTAACGAATCCGTGCTAGCAATATGGATAATGAACAAGGTGCCGGCGTTAGCTATCTAGACAATGACTGGTCTTGTTTCAGGAGCACGGGCGGCATATGCGAAGGATTTCACATGAGTCTGAATGAGTTCATGCGGCATCTCCAATGCGATACATGTCCCGCCGAAGTCTTACGAGCAGCACTACTTCTGGCGTGCAAATACAACGAAGGCCACTTAGTCACTTTCCTCCTATCACGTGGAGTCAGTCCTGACTCGAGGAGTGACTATGGCATTCCATGTCTTATGGTTGCATCGTGTTGTAATTCCGAGGGCGTTGTTCATCAATTAATCGCGGCTAGCGCTGATGTTGTCTTGACTGACCGATCAGGGCGGACGTCGTGGGACATCATTCGTGGCTCAAGCAAGCACCAATCTATTGCCTCGGTGCTGTGGCAAAAGGGCCTTGAGTATTATAACCAGAAGATCCTAGAAGCTGCTGCCGCTGGAGATGCAAAGGGGTTACAATCAGCGATTCAGCACGGCGCAGATCCATCGTACACCTCAAAAGATGCATACACCAGGTCATCGCACACTGGAGTCCTTGGGTGGACGCCTTTGGTACGTACAATTCCAACGACACTCGAGCTTCACTAACGGGTTCCCATAGCATTATGCGGCAGCTTATGGGAATTTTGAAGCTGCCAGAGTGTTAGTCGAAGCGGGCGCCAGGATCAACGCGACATGTTATCTAGGAAAGACTCCGCTTGATATGGCCCATGGGTCTATAACGATTCCAAATTCTCATGTGAGGGGCAGCCGACGTCCGATATTATCGAGCTCCTCACTGCAAAGGGGGCGAAGAAGACGTGGATAGACGGGACCGGTCGACGCGTCCTCGACAAAGAAGACAACAGGAAGGGCACACACCAAGCCAACCAAGGTGTTCTTGACAACTAAGATAATAGGAGGGCAGTAAATTCTGATCTTTCCCCCATGTCATGGCAGTATACAGCCATAGTTGCTCCAGAGGTACTCAAAGATTCCCCATACAAACTGAGCCGATTTCTTGGCTTCAGTACCCGTTCCGCTGAAATTTCCATCGATGGGTCTTCCTATCGACCTTCTGTCCTCGGTCAAGCATCACATTCACTAAGAGAAATACTGGTGAAGAACAGCCAGAGATCGCACAAGTCGTGGGCAACTCCTCCGATGCGTACTCCTCCAGTGTGACGCGGCTGCATGGCTTTTAGAAATTCTGTATATCCTCATATGTTGTAGTTCAAGCCGGCGTTTGGTATTCATTGTTTGTACAGATCCTCAATAGAACTCTAAATTCGACGACCGATTGAGATTTTGCAGTTTGCAGGCACCAGTCATTTCCGTACCATTAATATCAAATACCATCATTAGTGAAGAACAGCGCTCACGCATGGCTCTACTGTTCCGCACTAGCCAGCGACCAGCAGCACAAAAGGCTTCCTCGGCAGCAACACGTCAAAAGAGGCAGTCCTTTTGCATAACGAAATAACTCTCCTGCTGTCATTGGCAAGTGCCAAAATGCCACCCGCACAGACGACGTCTCCGGCCGGGCCCCAGGAACCGTTTGCAGACGATTGGTCATTGCCAATAATACTCATACGTTGACATGACCTATAAACTGAAACTGAGCATCATTGGCCTTTGCCAAAGTTCTCGTATGTGCAGTCGTCCTGATATTAGCTCCGGTCGCCGAGTACTCAGACAGTAGTCAGTGCAGTATGAACATCGAAATAGATATAAAGCCCTGCAAGGTCCATGAGTGTATTGTTACCACACCAGCCCGAATCCCCCAAAATTTTCTTCGCTGATACTCAATTTCCCATCCTCAAGTTCTCATCAATGTCTCTTCCATTTGTAGCAATCATTGGAATTGTCGGTGTAGTAGTCGCCATACCACCCATGATCTACGCTCTTGTACAAATCTTCGCGCGCATCTCCGGCCATGGATCTGAACGAGGTTCGTTTGAGCTATGTCTGAACACCAGTAAAAAACAATTCGCTAACCATAGTCCCCCAAAACTAGCAAACCCGGACAATGGCGACGTAGTTTGAAGGAGCTGTAGTTTTCATAGCTATTTGTTGTTGTCTATGGGATCAGCACTTACGACTCTATCTTGTACAATATACGAGTTACTTGTAGAGATACTGTTTATATTACCCTATTGCTTCATCCGCGAGAATCAACCCTCAAGAGTATTAACAACAGAAACTTGATATTGATTCCACTCGAGATCCACTCTTAACATAAATTTGCTCTTGGAGGCTTCTTCGTAAGTTTCACCCTCTACGATAATTCGGTGTCTTCAGAAGCCGGGGTCCTTTGGAAGCACAGCAACGGTAACATGATATGCGGCATCGTGGCGACTACTGTCTAGGGTGACCCGAGAATATGGATTGGGCGATGAGAGTGACGGTGTTCATTGCTGGAGATGGGGCAAGTATGGATCATCCCACGGCAGTTGTGGTATACAGGGAACCTTCGCCGTGGGGGTTCCATCACCCGAACATTGTCCGCACATTGTCCGCCGGTGGCTAAGCGATGTTTCCCCTAGCGAGCAGGATCTACGTACGTCACTTGTTGCGCAAGCGCAGGAGCCCAAAAAAACCCCCGACGAAACAGAGCTGCAGAAAGCATCTCTCACATATACAACTGGGTACGGCATCAGTACCCGCTGTTATACTTTATCGTACGCAAGTTAGATATTCGTAGCTTTCATGAAATAAACAGAGATTAAAAAGGTGCTCATTGGTACACTTTGCACGGATATCATCATG
The DNA here is from genome assembly GCA_000817285.1 of Curvularia papendorfii. Classification (NCBI taxonomy): domain Eukaryota; kingdom Fungi; phylum Ascomycota; class Dothideomycetes; order Pleosporales; family Pleosporaceae; genus Curvularia; species Curvularia papendorfii. The sequence goes on along the minus strand of JXCC01000310.1, from coordinate 137,286 downwards.
TTGGATAGAGTTTTGGTGAATTTCGAATTAACTCGCATGTGAACCTCATGTGCCCAGTCATTTCATATAATCCGGTTTAGCGCCGTTTATCACCGATCTGATTACAGCGGTCTGATCCAACCGCTTCCACTTGTATCTGACTGCGTCTGACCGCATAGTGATCTAAACATTGGACCCTCAGTCTCTAGAACCTGATCTTCTACATCTCCGTCAACATCTTATGCACCATGCGGCCTGCGCCGGAGCCGATACTTGCAGCATCTTCTGAGCCAGTTCGCAGCGACAATGACCCAGTAGGCCGGGAGGCTGTTCTCAACATGCTTGGGGGTTTTCTAGTGCTCTTCACTGTCTGGTAGAAGCAGCACAATCTGTGCACTGGTAGTATGCATCACTAACTGAGATCTAGGGGGCTCCCCATCTCTTTCGGCGCCTTCCAGCTGTTCTACGTGCTGGAGTACATTCCGCAGTTTTCGCCTTCAACGATTTCATGGATTGGGACCACCCAAGGTTTCTTCCTCATCATCACTGGGTTGATATCCGGACCCCTTTTCGACCTTGGCTACTTTCGCACAGTCATGTTGTTCGGCACGTTGTTGACGACGTTTGGGCTCATGATGCATAGCCTTGCTGATACATTCTACCAGCTGCTTCTCTCGCAAGGTGTCTGTGTTGGTATCGGATGTGGCTTACTGTATCTGCCAAGCCTATCCTTAATCGGCACGCGTTTCAAGCAGCGGAGAGCAACTGCTATGGGTATTGCGACAGCCGGCATTGGAGTTGGTACGAGCAGACACACGATCTGTCGATTTGTGCTAATAATTTGCAGGGGGGATTTGCTATACACTGACTTTCCAGCGTCTGATACAAACCACTACCTACGGTTGGACCACAAGGGCCCTTGGCCTGATAGCCCTTTTTAGTCTGATCATTACAATGGCAAGTTTCGGTAAAGTACAACCTAGGAGTCCGGTCGGGAAGAGGACCATTTTCGACCCGGCAGCCGTGAAGAACCAGCACTTTCTTCTTTTCGCCGCCTCGCAGTTCTTTGTGTTCCTGGGTTACATCGTTCCATTGATCTGCATCCCTACGATAGCCAGAGTTGAATTCCGCGCTTCCAACAAATTGTCTGCCTCTGTTCTTCTGCTTACGCATGCCACGTCAGCCATCGGTCGTCTATTTGCTACAGTGGCGACATTCAAAGTTCCAATCATGCCATTATGGATTGCATCGTGTGTGATATCAGGTGTGCTGTGCTTTGCATGCATCAGGATCAATAGTATCGCAGGGTTCTGGGCATTTGCCGGGCTCTATGGTAAGTACTGGATCGTCCTTTTTGCTACCAGTGCTAATATTTCTTCGTGCCCCACAGGTTTTTTTACTGGGGCAGTCATCTCGCTCCCACCCAGCATCTTCCCCAGGCTTTGCCCAGATCCTTCCAAGGTCGGAACCTGGATGGGTATGTCATGGTCCGGAACGGGTATTGCATATCTGATTGGGACACCAGCAGCTGCAGCTTTAGTCAAACTTGAAACCGCCAATTTTGTAGGCGCTCTAGCCTGGTCGGGTGATATGCTTATCGGCGGATCCGTCTTTCTATGTGTACTATGGTACAAGCTACCCACAGCACGCGCGTAGTACTTAGCTATGATTATAGATCGATCCTTGGTACTTACAGTTGGTTCCTACTAGGCACTAGAAGTTGTAATATATTTAGTGATGTATAAAGTTAGAAAGTATATTGTTATTTAGCTTATACTACTGAGACCAAGTTTACATACAGCCTTATGGGTTAGTAGGTAACCACATGGCTATACATGATACTTCTAGGCTTTTACTGAGCCCTAACACCATGTTAAACATTCGCTCGAGCTAACACCATCGCAACAAAGTCTAGAGTCATTCTTATCTTATTAGTATTTATTATCTTCTTATAACTACTAAAACATAGAACTTACAGGACATGTGACACAAGCACGCTTCTCCAGCTGCTGGTCTGCTTTAACATTGTCGTTGCTTGGAAGAGCAGAAGCAGTAGCTACACCGAGCAAAATAGTAAAAAGGGTAAGAAAATTCATTGTGGTAGTGTTGAGTGGGTTTTGCGAAGCTAGTAGTTACTGTTGAGTAGATATAATTGTTAATAGATATAAGATACAGAACTATAGAGCATGTTGACTTTATATAGACGCGATTAAAAAATCCATATTAAAGAAAATACCGTTACTTACAAAGTGCCATAGGCTAAATTTCACTTAAGACCTAAAATCTCACCTAAGACCTAAGACTGAATCTCATCTACGAACCTAGATTCTTCCTGATTCAGTTTCACATAGATATACCCGGTTAGCCTTGCTCCATAGTTTATAAGATAGCTCAAGCTGTTGCTAGTTAGGCACGGGTAACGAAACAGGAGTTGTATCATCTTATTGTACATCCACCAATAAAAAAACTGACGCAAATAACACCCGCATACCTCATTCCGCTCACTCCTCGTCTTCCGAATCCGACTCTGGCATCTCCCCTCCCAAATCCCTCGCACCGTACATTTCCGGCGGCGGAAGCGTATTCCGATTCTGCAATCCGACATTCTTCCACTTTTTCAAGTTCTTCATGCGTTTCAGACACTTGTACAGCATGTGAATCTCCCCAGTAGGATCGTCTCCTGATATCGTATATTGTCTTAGCTCTTGACCTGTAAACGCGATGACGGGTCCTAAGCCGAGGTACGGAGTCGTTCTTGGATGGTACAATGCTTTGTTGAACTTGTAGATTTGGAAGATGAGGAGGAGGTTCAGACTACAGTCTTCGACGATAAAGCGGATGAATTGGTTAAAGGAGCTGCGATGTACGATGAGGCCGTCCAAGCAGCGGAGGAGGACAGTGACGTCGGTGCCTTTGGGGATCTTGTGGAAGAAGGCTTTAATTTCTGTTACCATTGCAGCCTGGCCTTTCTTGTCCTTGCGCCACTCAAGGTCAACGCAAGACTGCTGCTTGTGGAAAGTGGATTCGAGAACTTCCCAGTGAATCGGCGCGGGTGCGTTTTGTCCGAGTCGCTTTCCGAGAGTGATTCCTTCTTCCTTTCTCTTCTTCATGTTTCCGGCTTGGTTATGCTGAATCTTGCTTCCACTGGGTAACTTGGTGCTTGTCAGACCCTTGTTGGAAGAGATTCGCCCAATAACGATGCAATAGCGGCCGATTGGCTGTACGACGGGACGATCATGTGATGAGATGGAGAGCGCAGGGAAGCGAGATGGTTTCTCAGGTGAGCTCTCGGTGGTAAACGGCATATTGTTTTGGGATGACTTATTAGGTGAACTCGGCAAATTGATGCTGTCGTCATTTTGGACGCTGTCCTCCTTTTCGGCGCTGTCGTTTGCGATACTGCTGATTGATTGGACTTTAGAACTGGGGCTCAACTCCAGCATCACATCGGATATAGCTTTTCGGCTGCATCTTTCGTCTTGTCACACATGTTCCGCCACAATCCCACCATGTTGGGCTTCTTCGGAGGTATGCCCGTTGGCTTGCCGTGAGGTTGGTTCGTACGCGTGCGTTTCGCCATGGTGTGACAATGAGATCGTACGGGAAAAGAGAGCCGAGCGCGACAAGAGTGCTGTACGGAGAGTGACAGAGTAAGGTGTGTTGTTGGCAACATCGGCACCTTCCATAGATGTGACCGCAGTGCTCCTTCCTCGTCCTTTCAGCGCTAACCTATTTCTCACATTAGTCAACAAAGGCCACTCCAAAATGCGCGTTTTAGAACAGCTGTACGTACCCACACTGCTTTCTTATTCGTGACAGAATATTTTGGGTATTAGTATGAGTCTATGCTGTCGCCGGCGGCGCATCGGAGAACATCGTGGAAGGAGCAGTTCTGCCAAATTCCAATTCAGCTGAGCTTCAACCAATAATTTATTCGACGAAAATCGTACGCTTTCTCGGCTGGACCGCAATGGTACTGGGATTGGACAATGTCCATGCTCATATTGAGACCTGCAAATTGGCTTCTGCTTGGACCGGGTCTCCTTGTTGGCATTGATGAACAGGACACGAAGGTGAGGAATGAGAATTTTCGCATAGACTGCCGTATGCCCTGGCAGTTGCGACTGATTTTTCGTTTGTAGATCGATGCCAGGTGCTTTAGTGCTCGATGACTGAAGGTGGCATATATTGTCGTGGTTATGTTGATACAATTGATCAGTGAGTTTGAAAGGGCCTCTTATGGGCTGAGTGGGGTCTGGACCAGACATCAACGGTGCTGCGGGCTTGCTAAATCGCGTCTCGCGTTACGCTCGCTGCCGCTGGTGTACTGGTATACTCCTAGGCGAAAGAACTACATGCTGTCGCTGATCGTATGCCCTTCAGCTACCAGATGTCGTGGCCCAGGTGGCCCCACCCAAAGATTAAAAGAGACAAGTTAATAAAGCAATAAAAGTACAGTGGTTGGTGTCGCAAGTAGCAAGCAGGCTGGTTCAAGTACAGGAGGCTCAGCCAAGACGCTAGGCTCCGATCTCGCTTTCACCTTCACCTTGACGTATCCATGCTCAATACAAGGTGAAGGTGTAAAGCCTTGAGTTATTACGTCATTCTATATGGGAATGTATCTAAAAATACCCGGCAACTGGGGAATTATTCTTTAGCTAACTATCGAAGAGCAAGCGAAGGGAAACGTCTTCTGCAATGTGTGCCGAACAGTCAAAGTCTAGCGAAGTCATAGCCTTGGGATGCATTTCGTAACGGGACGTATCGTAGGTACATTCAGATCAACCCACTCTTGACCAATGAACGCCTTGGAGTTTACATTTAGTTCATGATATTTGAGCAGACTCAAGTTGTTCTTTTCAGGGTTTTGTACATCTCGTCAATACACATCATTTTCATTGCTATGAACCTGATTGTGACAACACTATAAATCATTTTCCCTTCACCAAAAGTATCGCAACTTTCTAGTAGATATTCCGAGCGATGATTCGAGTGTTGTGCATTTGACAGCAGATGGAGTACCTGTTGTCAGCATCCAAAACATCAGTATCGAGATAGAAAAGCTCAACCAAATTTCCACTCAACGCTCTAGCGCCTCAAAACAGTCCAAAAAGCCGTACAGTCAATTCATTTCAATATTAGTTGCAGTCTGAGCCATTGGACCGACTCCGACTCCGAGTAACGCCTCGACGTCGTGTGCTATATGGGGGACAAGTAGTGTCACGGGTAGGGCGCCCACCAAAGAAACAAGTAGCCAAAAAAGCAGTGTAAAAGATTGATTGTCAAGTATATCCGGCAGGTGAGCTATGTACAAAGTCGGAGCTAAGGCACTATACCCAATGGGGTAAGCTCATGGCATGCCATCACAAGTAGTCAGCAAGGTATTTTCCACACTTGTCCAGATATAATTAAGACCAAACTCTTCCAGAAACATTACCGCAAACAAGTGTGAAGAGAACCTTTGTTGCATGGTCATTCTCTGTTCTGGGATATAGATTATTATAGTATATTAAAGGACTTACTATATGAATCGCTGTGAAGAAGAGATAAGCCGTATGCCAATTAAGCAAGGGAAGTGATAGCTAGTTATAGAAATTCATTATATGAATTGGTTGCAAATCAACCCAAGGACAGTACCTTGTTCCAACAAAAATAATATGCACAGCCAGCCGTACCCAACAACCACCACTAAAAAAAATTCCCGATGCTCACAACATCTGCATTCCTTCAACTAGTCCGCATCGCAATAAAGATGCGAAAAAAAAGTAATGACCGCAGTCAGATTGAACCGAAGCCCAAGGGGCTCTGTGGAGACTGTTAGAGACTGTACTCGAACTCAGGTGTGTGCGAGTGAAGCTTACCGAACCCTCAACCTTTGGTGAACAGGCAAACGAGGCCGAAAACCAACGCGCTACCATTGCGCCAAGGCTCCGATGTGATTTTTGATAGTAAATTTTCCAATCACAAAAACTATATTCCAAACATGAGTACGTTTGACGAAGCCGCATGGCAGCGTTTTCCGTGGAAGCGGGGTAGCAGATTGAAACGCAGGCGGCAAGTGGGGTAGAGGCTTGGCTGAGCCGGTCTCTCTGCGCGTGCCCCTCATTGCTATTAGCACATGAGAGTAGCGTCTTTTCCCTTGTTCTTTTGCGACGCGATGCGGATCGAGTTCCGGCGAACTGTATTTGCACTGAATACGTGTTGAGCTACATCATGCTCATGCTGGACGATATCATTGGCAAATCCACATGCGGGACAAGAGCAGCAAACTGTATCACGGTGCACCGAAACCAAATGTTGCGAGGAAGGTTGAATCCATCAACAGGATGTATGAGCGTATTTTTATCAGATGTACTAGCTCCCCTAGCTGCAACAACAGTATACTACACTGATTGACCGCGCATTCCAAATGTATCCATACGCCAGACCATGCTATCGCTAATCAACAAGACAATCATTGTACAGGCCAAAGGTCCTTCAAGGAGCATGGCTGGTAGTCTCAGTTACGCGGCTTTCTCCACAACTCATCCATATCCATCTGCTGCTGAGATCTCACGCCGTTGTTGGATTGTGAGGCAGAATACTCGATACCGCAAGATCCACGGTCGAGAGCCAAAGTGTTCAGATCCCAGTGTAATTGCTCTTCCGGATCTGTCGCTAGACTGGTACGTGTACGACCCTGAGGTTGAAACGGGGCATGGTCAGCTGTCGAGGTGTTCGACGCCATTAGCGAGAGTGACAGAGAATCAAGCTCGTTGGCAAACTCCATTTCCTCTTTACTAGCCTCCATGGCGGAGCAGATGTTGCTTGGGCGTGTTTTCGCCTTGAGCTCCATCTCGTAGACCCGCTGGTCACGGGAAAACTCAGCCTCCAGTTGGCGATGTTCGGCGTACCATTGGTCGTACTGCTCCTGTGGCATTTGCTCGGTTGGTGGGTACAAGGCATTGTGCTGCGCTTGACGCTCCTCCCAGATCTTGGCTGTCTCGGATTGGATGCATTCATGGCAGATAAAGGCAGCCCCTACGGTATTGCCATAGGGCTCCACGCAGTTCGTACCACAATCTTCGACTAAATCTGTCCGGATGCGATGCGAGCACAAGAGTTGATGGTAGAGACGACCTTGACAGGGCGCGAATCGCTTTGACCGTACATTGTTGACTGTGGGTGCTGAGGACGAAGATGGTGTAGAGGTGGCAAAGGGCGAGTTTGCGCCACCGCTCTCTGAGCTTGGCGAGCTGGTCCAACCCCATCTACACGCCATGACAAGGTTTGCGTGCGACATGACGTCGCTTGAGACCTTGGAATTCGTTGCAGACCGGAAAGCGCTACTTGAGAAATCCATGGTTGAGGTGTGTGAAGTCCACGTAGGAGCTGAAGGGTGTATATGGCAGTGTGTCTGCTGACGACACGCGGTTGCCTTGAGAATGGCCGGATAAAGTGTGCAAGGTAATGCAAAGAAAGAGGCGGTTTCCGTTACTGAAAAGTGAATAAAGGAAGCGGTCAAGGGCGTGGTAAAGCAGTTGACGTATTTCGTATAGTCTTGTGAAAGCGCATCGTGTGTGCACAGGGCACTTGCAGTCGTGTACAACTAACGCTAGCTATGGCAAAAGGCAGGGTCAGTTATCAGCACGACTGTTGAGCAGCCAAGCGTGAATGTCAAGACAGAGGCGGGCCGATGGTGATGCTTAGGCGATGCTGCTAATAGAAGCCAGATGAATGATGTGCTGCTGGGATGGAAGGTTGTGGACGAGTGAGAGGTGATGAGTCGCGACGCGCTGTGCCAGACTCGTGATGGCGCTAAGCCTCGCCCGGCCCGATGACGCTATGGAAGGTTCGAGTTGCCCCGACTCCCAGCCTTCCGAGCCCTGTACTGTATGCGATTAGACCCAACAAGGTGTGCAAAATAAATCAAACAGATCGTAACGTAGACTTTGCAAAACCATAATCACCATGTTTTCATGTCCATGCGCCTTATCAGGCGGTATGCGATTATGCGGATGATCAGGAGGTGGTGGCGAAAAAGCAACAAGAGAAGATCAGTCACTTGACTTTGTTACTATTGCATCTCATTTTCCTACAAACCGTTGACAGCAGACGCCTAGATAAGGAATCTGAACCCGCGACCCTGCCCACCACGTGGTACACCATTGATTGCGCCCTCGACATACTCTCCGCGGTCGAGCTTCTTGTTGAGTCGTACGAGAATGATCCGCATAATGACCGTCATGATGATTGCCAATGCCGCCGTTGCACAGTCTACGCTCAATGGCACAGTCAAGTTTGGCTGGCCCTTCTTCGGTTGCGGATACATATAACTGGCGTAAATGGAGCTCGAGTTGCTGACTGCGTTTATGAAAGCTAGCGCTGCCGCTCGCTTAGCGGGCGGGCGCGGCAAGGAGTTGGAAATCCAGGCCAAAGCGACGACGTAGCCCGTGTAAACTCCTGGCACCATGAGCATCATGGCTACATATCGAGGCGCTGTAGAATGAGTGGCGGCGGCGAGAATGAAGGCTGTTACGCCCACACAGAGCGGAATAACGATATGGAAGAAACGTTCGCCGGTGCGGTCTGCATGCCAGGCATTAAGGTAGGTTGTAATGACCGCAAGGACATAAGGCGGGGCTGTAAGCAGCAGCGTTTCGATGTTACCATATCCAAGCGTCTTTACGACAGTCGGGAAGAAGTTGGTGACCGAGGCTGACGAAACGATGGAGAGAAGTAAGATTGTCAAGACCCATGTCTTAATGTCCAGCAAAGCCAGTTTGAGGCCGTGGAAGAAGGTTTGTGACTCTGATGATACCCAGTCATCTTCACCAATGTCTTCTTCTAATCGGTAAGCAGCAAGTTGGCGTTCTTCTTCACTCAGCCACGATGTTGTGCGTGGAAAGTTCGGAAGGATGAAGAACGCGGCCAGGGCAATGACCACGGTGATAACACCCTGAAAGTATCAGCAATATCTCTTTCGGAACTCGTCGGATCATCTCACCTCAATTATGAACACCCAACGCCATGACCTCAGCCCTCGAGTTCCATTCATATTTTTCGTGATGCCTGCCGTGATGAGGCCACCAAAAGCGCCCGAAATGAGTGATCCAGAATACAGCACTGCTGTTCTAAAGCCAAGTTCTTTCCTGGTGTACCATGTGCTAAGATAGAACAAGCATCCCGGGAAATATGCCGCTTCTATAAATCCGAGGAAGAACCGGCATACAACAAGTCCAGCAAAGTTCTGGCATGCAGCCGTGGCGCCGGAGATGATGCCCCAAACAATCATACAAGACGGCAGGTATATTGCGGGTTTACCGGTCTTGTTGAGGAATAGATTGGAGGGGATTTGCATGAGGATGTAGCCGACAAATAGGATCGAGACGGTTGTCTGGCTTAGGTCAGCATACCGACTGGGATTCATATGTAGAGTTTTGTGTTATCGTACCTGGTACTGAACGCTAGAGAGATTCAGTTCGTCCTGAAGGCCTGCCAGACGCACAGCAGCAATGTTGTTTCTGTCGAGATAATCTGCTAATGTTAGCATCCGTCTGATTTGGTTCATCATCGACTCAAGCGCACTTACTCATGATATACATCAGAATTATCATTGGCAAGAGTCTCGTGTCAATCTTTCTTCTCAATCGCTTCTCTGCGTCCTCTCGCTGTTCGGCAGTCATTGCAGCCACGAGTGGTGGCGGCTGCAACTTTCGCGCCTCCCCATCAGTGAAAGCGCCCGCTTCAAGTGTCGTAGGCGCAATTCTGTCGTCGGACATCTCTTCCACGGATGCTTTCTGGTCGGGATCGACCACCTTCGTGTTCGTCGCCATAGTTGCTTAAATCGCGTGCGCGGTCTCGCAGCTGCGTGTGAAACGGAAGGTGCGACGCTGCCAGCTCAGCGAAAATGGTAAAAGAACGGCGCAAAAGGTGAGAGACAAGAGTAACCAAGCAACATATCCGGGCTCCAAGCTTCCCCTTATACGAAGCTTGCCTGCACGTTGTAGCGCCATTGCTGGGGTAGCTGCAAGCCATGTACGTCGCCAACTCTCCGCGCTGGACTAATTACGCATGCATTGTGCCACAACGAGCCTGTGCCGACATGCGTATAGGGACAACGGGCCGCGGTCGAGGTCAGCGAACGTAACAGCACGGATGGCAATGGATGATTGGCCGCGGCCACCATGATAATCCAACGCTATTATGCGGTGTGGGGAGGGATGTCCAAGACAGGTTGGTGGATAATATCAGATTGCGGGGTGATGATCAACCGAGAGGACCAGACGTCGGTTACAAGGTCCGGGATCACGGGACAGTCAACAATGTGGCAAGCTGCAGCCGAGTGCTGCGAACCAGTCTGTTCGTCAAGTTAGTTTGGTGGTAGCAGCCAGTACGATTCGTCTTAATGGTTTGCTTGAATTCACTATATTTGAACTAGTTGTATGCAAGTAGTCATCATTATTCGCTGAGCACTGTACGCAGCCCCGAGAACAAACATCAATATTAGAGGAAGCTTCTTCGGCACCAAACCTCTATCTAACCAAGTTATAAATCCAACGCTAGTATAGATAACATCCCTAACGTCCGTCCCTGCGGGTCGAACATCCCCCCGCAACGAACCACGAATGTTGTTCAACCATGTTATATCCACCTTACACAATCGTATAGAGTCAAGTTAATAAGGTTGTATTCGTTGCCTTTATCTCTACCTAGTACAAGCTCTATATAGTAAAATTACAGCGTTGTAGTTTGTGTTCTTAAGCTTCTTGTCTTTGGCATAGAAGGTGCAATGTCAAAACACCCCTGCTCTCTCTTACGCAACACTATCGCTTGATCTTTCGGAGCCCCTATAGGATACTTAAATAGCGATATGATACAGTCCCGCTCTTAGAAACGTGTGCAGCCCTGATCTAAGTACTCTCCGAGTTGCTCCGGTGCGACGTGCCACTTCATCAAACTGAGCGAAAAGACTTAGCGTGCTGACACAGCCAGTATTAAAAGCTTAGCGGTCTGCAATATACACCTACGCTATGCCAAAACGGCTTAAGCTGTGGCGCAAAGCTCCAGAGGCTTCGTCTAACCACTATTTCCGTGCATGGTCACCTGCTGCCTGTCCTTAGAAATCGGCTAGAGATAGGCACAACGGCAGTAATATTATATACATGCTAGTCGGTGTAAGGATAGATCTGCCTTAATACAGGTATATAAAATATATAGTTAAGTAGCTACTGCAAATATGCTTCTTTTGTTCGTGATTCCTTATCTAATTCACCTCACAAAACCATATCCTCCCCGATCCTACTCCCATGCCTACTAGAGCCCCACTCACGGCTGACCTTGACGGTCGATACTCAGACGGTATCCACAGTACATTGCTTCCGGCGCGCACAATCCAAACCATATCTAGACTTAGACTGACATTTTGGTACTGTGGTTTTGATGCTGCCATGTCTGTGCTGGTAGAAACCTGGAAAGGAGGGATAGCAATAATTCCAATGTTTGTGTAAAGGAAAGTGCTAGTAGAGTCGAAAGATAAGCTGTCAAGAGCCGTGCCAACATTAAGAGTGTGTATACACGTCCCGTTGCTCGCGTCCCAGATCTTGACAGTGCTGTCGTCTGACGCTGACGCTAGCCGGGCCGAGTCGTGCGAGAAGGCCACTGAGTTAACACCATCGCTATGGCCCTCGAGCGTGTGCAGGCACGTCCCGCTGCTCGCGTCCCATATCTTGACAGTCCTGTCCCATGACGCTGACGCTAGCCGGGTCGAGTCGTGCGAGAAGGCCACTGAGGTAACACCATCGCTATGGCCCTCGAGCGTGTGCAGGCACGTCCCGCTGCTCGCGTCCCATATCTTGACAGTCCTGTCCCATGACGCTGACGCTAGCCGGGTCGAGTCGTGCGAGAAGGCCACCCAGGTAACAAGACTACTATGGCCTTCGAGCGTGTGCACACACGTCCTGCTGCTCGCGTCCCAGATCTTGACAGTGCTGTCCGAAGACGCTGACGCTAGCCGGGTTGAGTCGTGCGAGAAGGCCACTGAGTTAACAGAACTGCTATGGCCCTTGAGCGTGTGCACACACGTCCCGCTGCTCGCGTCCCAGATCTTGACAGTGCTGTCCAAAGACACTGACGCTAGCCGGGTCGAGTCGTGCGAGAAGGCCACCGACCAAATAGCACTGCTATGGCCTTCGAGCGTGTGCACACACGTTCCGCTGCTCACGTCCCAGATCTTGACAGTCCTATCGTCTGACGCTGACGCTAGCCGGGTCGAGTCGTGCGAGAAGGCCACCGACCTAACATCCATGCTATGGCCCTCGAGCGTGTGCACACACGTCCCGCTGCTCGCGTCCCAGATCTTGACAGTGCTGTCGTTTGACGCTGACGCTAGCCGGGTCGAGTCGTGCGAGAAGGCCACCGAGGTAACTTGACTGCTATGGCCCTCGAGCGTGTGCACACACGTCCTGCTGCTCGCGTCCCAGATCTTGACAGTGCTGTCGTTTGACGCTGACGCTAGCCGGGCCGAGTCGTGCGAGAAGGCCACCGAGGTAACTTGACTGCTATGGCCCTCGAGCGTGTGCAGGCACGTCCCGCTGCTCGCGTCCCAGATCTTTACGGTCCTGTCGTCTGACGCTGACGCTAGCCGGGCCGAGTCGTGCGAGAAGGCCACCGAGGTAACTTGACTGCTATGGCCCTCGAGCGTGTGCAGGCACGTCCCGCTGCTCGCGTCCCAGATCTTGACAGTCCTATCGTCTGACGCTGACGCTAGCCGGGTCGAGTCGTGCGAGAAGGCCACCGAGTTAACATACCTGCTATGGCCCTCGAGCGTCTGCAGACACGCACTCCAGCCGTTGCTCATAGTGGGCTTGATCGTTACTCCTCTTGGCGCTTCGTGCTGGAATAGCCTTCTTACTATGCTATCAGCTGGACTGAATAGCAGAGCAGATGCGTATGCCTGTAAAGGATAGTTCTCAATCGCCTCCTTATGATACATAATAAACCGTCGTGTGTCGTACACAATCTTGTTCAACACGTCCGTGTCTCCAAGTCCCTAGCTACGTTAGTAACTACACTCTGAAGGCTGTGTATAGATGTAGTCGTATTAGCCGTACCTGGACTAGATCCCATAGCCTTGTCATCGAGACTACCCCTTTGGCCATGCTTCTGCACAAGCTGAGCGCTTCTAGCCAGTAGAGATACTTTTGCTCAAGAAATGCGTCTATAGCCCTAGGGATTTCTTGATTAGTAGCACTGGGTTTTGAGTCGCAGAAGTGGTCAACCCAGTACACACATGGGTAGCGCGACACGGCTAGAGGATCGGGAAGAAGTGGCTTGACGTCTTCTACAGCATATCTAGGCGCTTGAAGGCTGTATATATCTCTACGCAGTGTCTTGTGTAGAATTGCAAGTGATTTCGCGAAGATATCTTGATGCACATATTCTATACCATCTAGAAATACGTCGTTTAACGCTTTCGTGATAAGGAAGTCTTTAGCTGATTGATGTACAAAGTACACCGTATCGTTTCGCAGCGTCAAGAATGACCTGCAGAGACCAATGATCTCCCGCACGGACTCTAGATCATTAACAAGGTCTGCAAGTTGCTTAGTTAATATAACTAGCTCACTAACTGTGACGGGTCGATATAGGACAGCAGTCACTGCCAGTACCCGCAGACACCTATCAGCGCTGTCGGACTCGCTAATCTGCTGCAGCATCCGCTTGTACAGAGAGTCGAGCCCAGGCGGGAACTGGGCTAACTTCTTGAGCACGTTCCACTTCGGCGTCCCTTTGAGGTCTTGGCACACCAACGCAACCCAGAGGAAGGTGTCGTTCGCGTTCGACGTTAAGTGCTGGAGCACCGCGTCTTGCACCTCTGGCGTGTAGCGCTTCTCTTGGGCTAGGCGACACACCTTCTGCCGGATAAACACATCTACTGCTGTAGCCACCGACTCGGCGTTCAACTCAAGGCTAAGCCTCATCTTATGCTCAGCACGCTCCAGTTCTTCCTCAATATCTGGCCAGTTGCGACTAGACACAATCCACTTGACGCGAGAGGACACAGACGAGTGCTTCGCGATAAAGCTGAGCAATTTTGGTAAGTCTGTCGCGCATTCGTCGAGCGCGTCAATAATTAGGTACGTTGTGCCTAGGCCTGCATCTTGTAGCACGTCAGCGAAGATTTCCGTTAGAGCGAACCAGGCATTCGCGTCCTCGAACAAGCTTTTGCCTGCGTGGTCGTGCTTCCTGCGAACGTGCGATGCAAGCGACGGCTGCCGGTGCATAAGCATGTACAGCAAGCCCCGCAGCACAGCCGTGGCACTGTTAATGCGCGAGTCGGTCGCTTGGCAGAAAAAGTACGAAAAAAGGGTAGGTTTCGGCGTCAAATTTTGCAGTTCGTCGATGATACCACACAGCAGCATTGTCTTGCCTTTGCCAGGATCGCCTTTCACCCACAGTAGTCGGCTCTCTGGGTCTTGCTGCCACTGCTGGAAGGTTTTGTTGTCAAGAACCCAACGATAAGCGCCCGCAAGTAGCCCGCCCTTTGTCTCCTCAATCCGCTTCTTGTCATCGCGCGGGTTACTAGGACACAAGTCTTGCATACACTTATTCTGCTTGTCAACCTCGTATAGAACCCGCTTCATTGCTTCAGCTAGATTCTCCCCATCAATTGGGGACAAGCTGACGCCGAGAATACCCATTAAGGAATATGCACGGTCCGCTGGGATTGTTGTAGTGCGATGTTCAATCCAGGTGACGCGTTCATGAACACTAAAGTAAGACAACGGTTCGCCCTGCAGCGCTGGACTAGGAATGCCTGTAACTTCACGCACTTCTTTTGCCAGCGACAACTTATCGCCAAGCTTAGTCCCGTCTTTAGAGAAGAACTCTACTATGGATGGTGCGAGAAGCTCCTGCAGCGTCCATCCACGGGTAAACCATCTGCTATTTTTAAGCGCAAGCTCAGCCTTCTGCTCATTTCGTATAGGATCGCTACCGACTGAAGTGCATAGAACGTTGCGCGAATAGAAGTAGCGCTGCATCATGCTGCCGTACCATCTCGACATAGTATAGAGAATAGAGAGTATCCAGATCCAAAAAAGCCATCGTGAATCGTGGTGGCCTGACGTCACTAGTAGAGGTTGATCAGAGACATCCGATAGATATACATAACACCGAGCTGCATCGCGGTACCAGCGAAACATCGATCGGATGGAGAAGGCAAGTTCAGCTTTATTGGCTTTGTCGATGCAGCACGTGTCGATCCAGAAGTACTGGAGGCTGTCGCGCCGTGCCTGTTCTCCGCAGAAGATGATCTTCTTGTAGCCTGGCTTTGTCTTGCCGCCGCCTGTCTGGAGGTCTGCAAAAGTCACCTCGTCGCCATCTGCGCCCCAGGTGTGTGAGAGTATCGCGTAAGGGGTATGTCGCCATCGTCGAAGCTGTGGATGCTAAGCTCTCCGCTTTCGCTGTACTGCAAGAGCCGCATAGGTTCGTGTGGGTGTATTGTAGGTATGTGCGACGAGAACGGGATTCGAAAGGTTGAACTTGGTAGCCTAGTCGCGCGGGCGCTTGTTGCTTGTTAGCTGCTTTCCTACTAGATACCGATGGACGGTCAGCATACAGAGAGAATGACGAGCAGGTGCACCAGCTAAGGTACCAGCAGGATCCCGTGATGCGTCAAGATGTCGCGAGCTGAGGCTGCCGGCTCTCGCTGTGTTGTTGACTTGGTGCTGAAGCCTGTGTGAAGCCCCAGGCGGGGTATGTAAGGCGTGCTATACATGCGCCGTGCATTGCTCGCAAGGCTGAAGCGCGTCTGCATCGAAAGCTGCCGAGGACATGAGGCCCCTGTTGGCAAGGGTCTAAGCACCGACGCGCTCAAAGCTTGCCCGTTCCGATGCAGGACAAATGAGAGAGCAGTCACGCAGATACAACATTTGTGAACATCATCTAGGTTTAAATTTGACTTAAAATACCCTTTCTATCCAGCCTGCGCAACGCCGCGAAATCCATCATATAGAGCTAGAGAAAGGGATCTAGTACATCCTAGCTACAGGCGCTCTCCATGCAGATACCGGCGCATGCGTTAGCTCAGGCGCATCGATCCGCTGCGCTACTGTGGGCTTTGGCGATCGCAGGACCATTGATCCTTCTAGCGCGTCGCTCTTGCGCTTACGCCCGCGCTTCGGCTTGCCTGCTAAAGCTTGCTCCTTCGCAGCACGCTTTGCTCTAGCCTCTTCGAGGTCTTAGAAACTCATCACCTTAGCCTTGCCTAGAACTACTAACTTTGTCGACCGGCGGGTTTTGGCTTCTCGATTAATCTGAAGGAGGAAATGATTACGATCTTTAAGGAGGGCCTGCTCAGCGAAGGATACCTTAGCCGCGCTTGCAAGTTTCTGTATGCGTCTCTGTAGGCGGTCTTTGCTCGTCTTTTTAAGCACGTGTGTGTCCTTTGTAATTAGATTATGCAGCGACGTAAGCGCTTCTGTCGTCACTGGTGTTACTGGCGTGGTAGGCGTACGGAGCACGTCGTCCAACACATCAGCACTCGCAGTTTCGGTTCCTAGATTTGATATGTTGCTAACTTCCGCTGGAGGTTTAGGGACATCTCTGAGCACTCGTTCCGGGTTGAAAGGGAACAGGCCAGTTGCAGACCACCCAGCTCTAATGTTCCTTTTAGTCAGCGCGCGATCTCTTGCAGGGCTATAGAGATAAGTGAAATGCTCTTTGCCAACAATGTCTACGCCTCCTTGGTTGAGTCGCTCGACTTGTTCACGATACGCGCTCTTCAAAGGTGCAAAAGGGCCGACATCGCATGGCTGCAGCTTGTGAGAGGTGTGAGAAGGCAGATGACATAAGATAATGTTGTTAGTAAAGCAGAACTCTAGAATTTTGAGCGTTTCATGAGTCCTAAAGCCATTACAGATTAGCACTCGTGGGTTTCCACCTGCTCCCTCACGTGTCTGGGGGTCAAACACGCGCTTGAGCCACTCCAAGCTAATCTTAGAGTCGTTGTACCCATTCTCTAAGTGCGCATAGTGCCATCCAGGGGTGCTGTGGGTGGTCCACTTGCTGCGATAGGTCGATGCTGGCCATATAATAAGTGGCAGGAGGGCCCTTCCGTCAGCACTGATGCACTCAATAGCAGTTACCATAGTGCGCTTGACACCCGCACCCCTTACTACCTTGCCGATCGTCCTTGCCGATCGTCCTTGCCGACTAAGACTTTTACAGAGCCAAGCATGCTTAGCATGACTCCAGTTTCGTCCATATTATACACATTTTCTGGCAGTACGCATGGATCCTATAGTACATAGCCAATCACATCGAACCACTCTACTATCTTCTCGTATATATTGTTTCCGTGACGCTTCTAGTCTATCGATCTAGCCCTTCTCGCCTGGAGTTCGGGGTGACGCTTCTCGAACGCTCATGGCCAGTTCTTCCCTGGACGCTTGATCGACTCGCTCTTCGTGGACCGCTGGTGGGCTATGCTGAACGCTAGCGAGCGAAGGTACTTAACGCGCACAGGTTGTCCGAGACTAGACATCAGTAGCAGAAACTTTACAAGGGCCTTCTCCTCCTCTCGAGTCAAGTACTGCTGACTCTGAGCCTGCTCTGCTCGCGAGCGTCGTCCAAGCCTACGGTGGATTCAGAGTTGAGATAGGGACATCTCCGTGCTCTGATCGAGCAGCACATGTATCACGCACACCCTTGGGCAGACGTTGCGCGAGCGCCTGGCTGGCTGGGTCCATGTTCGTGGTTGTGGTGACTGAGGGATACCTCGAGCGCGAAGCCAACCGAATCCAACACCAGTCTGCTTCTAAGAATAGCCGGCAACACGCAGCACCCGATAGAAGCTTCTAGAACTCTGCGCCACAGCTTCAGCTCTTTTGGCATAGCGCAGGTGTACATCGTAGGCCGCTAAGCGCGTTCGCAATCCAGCTGTGCCAGCGTTTTAAATCCTTTCGCTAATGCGAAGGACTGGCACACCGAGCCGGAAAAACTCGGAGCGCATCTGAACAGATGCTGCATATCTTTATAGAATGGCTAGAGGTTCTTTAGCTTACTCTAAAGTATATAGAATCTCCGAATAGACAAATAGAGCTTCTGTAAGAGGTAGGACAGGGGTATTTTGGCGTTGCACCTTCCCACGCTTGACACGAAAGACTCACGTACACCTCTTAGGTTGCTGTAATTTTACTATTTAAGGTTTGGATAGATAGAGGTAGATCTAGTGAGCATGTAAAATGTGTATTTATATCTAAGAGCCTCTGCGGCTTGGGCGTAAGGTGCTTGCGCAGTGTTGGTGGTTCGTTGCGGAGGGATGTTCGACCCACAGGGATGGACGTTAGTTCTATACATTGTCGTGCCATCTTGACGAGCTCGGCACTGCACCATCTTACCCATCTTACTCATCTTACTCAACAGCACTACACGATCGAAGCCCCTCAGTCTCAACCTTCGACTTGTATACCGCTCTACGATAATCACTCGTCAAATCCTCGTACTCGTCTTTGAAATGCTTCTTGGAACACTGGGCACAAAGAAACTTCGCATGAGGAGTGGTGTCGGGGTTGACATGCTTGCAGTTTGGTGAGCACTCCGACAAACCCGCGCTAAAAATAGATGCTTGCACAATGTGCCCACAGGTGAGCTCATGGACTATGGAGCCAGCGCAGGGTTCCAAGTGCTTAGCGATAAAGTTTGGAGCCATCTTGTGTTCTGGTGGAGTTACACAGTCGAATTAAAGGCTAGTATTGGTTAGTCGGATGTTCTGCCACAGTATTCGGAGGGGAGATCTAAATTTTATACAATATGGAAACAATTGTGGGCCACATGTTTTTTACACTGTGAACACTGCATAGGTGCTAGCTTGATACACGATCATGTCGCACAATGAACTTGTCAAAACCCCGTGCCATGTTTCACAGTTTACATCGGTGGCGGGTTGAGATCAAGTCCTTCCACGGTGAGCTTGAAGCTGTCCATACGTGAATAGCTTCCGGCAGAATCGAAATCAAGTCTGCCTCGTTCGCAGTCTTCGAAGTCGACTTCGGTAACAATAAGCTCGTCCTCTTTTTCCCAAACTGGTCCGGCAAGCACTTCACCAAGAGGCGATACGATCATCGAACCACCACGACAGACGTACTCCTCGCCATCTGCAGATGACCAAGTCGGTTGCGAAAATGGCTGCTGCTTGATGCTGGGTGATTCTTCTGTAGAGTCGATTGCTGATGAGTCGCCGTTGATAGTCGAAGTTTGTCCTTTAGGGATTGGCAAGCATATTTCGTGACCCTCCTCTGTTATTGTGATGGTGCTCCGTCGTCGCGCAATACCACTTCCTTGCTGCGATATCCTTCTCCCCACACCACTATTGCTTGCAATGCTCGGTGAGCGGACTGACTTGGCCTTGCTTCCACCCGATATCCACTCTGGAAGATGCTTTTTCTTGACGCACTGATTTGAGCTGATAACGAAGCAGCGCCCTCGCACCCAACGGTGCGCATGAGTGCCGCCCACGTGTCGCGCGCATCTGCTGTTGGCGCAAACCAAAGATTGACATTCTGGCTGTAGAGACTCTGTCTCAACAGGGGCATGTAGTTCTCCCAGCAAATCGCTGACCCCATACACAGCTTCACACCCTTGATTTCTGTTGTCACCGCCCTCAGCGTATTGGCACTGCCCATGCCCCATACCAGCCGCTCACTTCCTGTCGGCATCAGTTTCCGTCTCTTACCCAGCACACCCCTTATTGGGTCTACGAATACGGATCCGCAATACAGGGTCCCTCCAGACTTCTCAACCAACCCTGTCACGATAAAGACGCCTGATTCCCTTGCGATTCTCTCCAGCTCTTCTCTCGTTCCATCACCCCTGTACTCCTTTCCCCTAGGTAATTCAAGCTTTCGGTCAATCCAAGCTTCTCCAGCGCCACTTGGCGTATCTCCCATATCTACAGCATCGTGGAAGTAGTGTAGAAACTGTTCTCGGCCTTCGGGGCGCGTGCACCAACTGCAGCGCCAAACGAACACGTGCGAGGATACCCGCCCAGATAAGCTTCGGGAAATAGGACAATATCTATCCCCTGGGCTGCTGCACGTCTGGTGGTAGCTTCAAGAGCTGCCAGAGTTTCCGCAGTTGTGGATAGGGTGCGGGACTGCGCGGATGCGATCTTGAGTATCTGCGGCATTGCGTCGGTGAATTGGATTGATGCGGATTAATGTACAATTGATTAATGACTAGGATACTGAATTCACATATGAGGGGATAAGAGATGATTATTTATATGCGCGTTTTGTCACAGTTTGTCATGACGGGAAAGCAGCTGTCTTGGTTACCCCACTGTGGCATTTATTGCCCCGCGCGCCGGACAGTGACGGGAGACCGCGGCAACCTGCACGACTTCGAATGCATCAACCAATTGATGAGTCAAAACATCGCCAGTTTGTTCTGAGAGCTCAAATCGTGAATAAAGTGAAAGTCAAGAGAGGATGTTGAGCAGGCAGGGGTGTAGTGGAGCCTCTAAGTCTAACTCCACTACTACGTCACAGTATGGGTAGATAGCACTAGCTGGACGAGAATTTCTTATTGTACACGACAATTCCACGTGTTACACAGCAACACCATCCATATATCTCCCAAACCACTACGCCAAACCCGATAAACAGACATTTGAACAACTCTGGATATTAACGGCCAATATGTCATCCTCCACCGACCTTGCAGCCCATCTCCAAAATCTCATACCAGACTCACATACCCAACTCCGTGACTCTGTCCTGCCATCGCTTTTGAAATCAATACACGCCATAGCAGGTCACCTACGCACATCACCCAGCGTGACACAAGTTGGCACGGCCAATGCTTTTGGCGACGACCAACTCAACGTAGACGTGCTCGCCGAAGAAGCCATCCGGAAAACCATCAAGAACTGTCCCAGTATAGTAACCGCCAGCAGTGAGGAAGACCCAATTGAGAAATCCTCGAACACAAGCAGCAGTCCAGAAAACAGCGAGCAATACACACTAGCCTTTGACCCTCTCGACGGCTCTTCCATCATCGCCCCCAACTGGAGCGTAGGCACCATCATCGGAATATGGACCGGCTCCTCAGCCCTCAACTCACCCCCTTCTACCCACCAAATTGCCTCCATCCTCGCATTCTTGGCCCCCGAACGACCGCCATCGTCGCTATCCGCCTACCCAACACCCCAGGCACCTGCTTCGAAGTAAGCTACTCCGACTCTGGCGCCATGCACGTCGTGCGGGCAGACGTGCAACTCTTGGCACCCGGAAGCTTCAAGACACGATACTTTGCGCCAGCCAACATGCGCGCCGCGGCCGATGACGAACGCTACATGTCGCTCATCACGCGCATGATTCAGCAAAAGTATACGCTGCGGTACAGCGGGGGGTTAGTCCCAGACATCGTTCACGCCCTGGTCAAGGGCCACGGCGTCTACATTTCACCTGTCACGCAGCAAAGCCGTGCCAAACTCCGCCGTCTCTACGAACTAGCGCCCATAGCACTCGTTCTCGAATGCGTGGGCGGCGCAGCACTTGACTCGGCAACGGGCCTGCCCATCTTGAGTTCAAACGTGGCAGATGCCGACGAGCGGGGCGGCTTGATATGTGGTACTAAAGAAGACGTAGAAGCTGCCAGACTGGCGCTACTGGGGTAGATCTGGGTGTTGGCGTTGAGTTTAAGCAACGACACTGCAGGATAGGGTAGTGGTACGCTATCGAAGCAGGGTCCCTCTTCTGTAGTTCTGTTGCTTGTACGGTTCTCTCCATGTGTAGATCTTTCTGGGCGACAGAACTAAGTTGGCAAGCGAAACTGTGCGTGCATTTTTTCTCTCCTTCAACCCACGTGCTTCGGGCGATTTTACGGCGGTATTTTGCTTTTCCACTTCCCCACATTCGTCTCCAGATCAGCAAGCGACAGCACATCGCAATTTAGTGGATCGCCGTTAAGGAAAATGTCTCAAGACCAATTGACAGTGCCGTGATCTGACAGTGCCGATCGCATGCTTCGGGTCTCAGGCCTCCCGTGCGACCCTTGTAGGATATCTCTGTTCGCCCCATAATCGGAACGATTGCGTGATAGATTTGGAATACGGCATCGTTGACAAGTAACGTCGTACCGTTGGTGTCTGGCCCGGAAGTGAGCCTTGTGAGATGAGAGTGTTGTAGGGGTTGAAAAGAGGAGATCTTGATGAGAAATGAGTGTCTTGAGCGCTATCTTGTGAAATACGGGGTATATATGTACAGTCTCTCTATATTGATTAAAAATGGTTCAAAATACCGCCCAGAAATATGTCATCCATGTGTTCAACCTTTTTCCCTTCAGTATCAAAGATCCTAAGAAGGCGTGCGTGTAAATTCAAAAATTCGTCAAATGTGTAATCATGCGCTCCTGGCGAAAAGGAAATATAATGGTATACGGCTCCAAATTGAGGGTATGTTGTACAGAATGCGAAAAGGAAGGCAAGCGCAGCGAAATGGGCCCGTGTTTAGAAAGTCTGACCCGTTTCGAGATCACCTTGGCGAGCACGGGATGCTGAGGGTCCTCTGCTGCCTGGTCGGAAGGCTGCTCGTACACTTCCCCAGTCTACTCTCTCCCGCCACCCTGGGTGGGTCTCTGGCAGCGCAGTCAATGCCTTTGTGCTAGCAAAGCTCTTTTGACTACGATCATCCGCCTCTTCAATCTTGATTTGTAGTTTATGGTTGACGTGTATGCCGTCGAGAGGAATATCCTCATCACTCGTATCTCCGCCACGAATTTGAGACTGCTGCGTGAAAGATTGCGAATGCTTCGAGGCGAAGCCGTTCGATGCTAGTTTCGACGACGCATCGGGTGTTTTCCCGCGGCTGAGTTCTCCGGTGTATCCAGAACGGTTGGTGTACTGGGTAAGGTAACGGTTGAAGAAGACTTTGAGAGAAGGGGCTGAGGCACACATGACAGCCAGTTGCACTTCGAGGGTTGTCCAGACCCAGCCGTAGTAGGCAATCCAAGTGATATCGTAGGTGACTGCATCACGACTGTCAGCTCCTCGGGTCACATACTCTGGTGGGTATTGCTCTTACAAAAGTACAGCTTCGTTGCATAGAACGTACGCATCAAGCCACAGAAGCAAGTGATCAATCCAACGCCGAAGATGCCGCAAAGGGCAAACTTCTGGCGCCTGCTGATCTGCAAGTTCCAAATCAGCAGCATGGGAAGTATGCAGACGATAAAGTCCTGAACGGAGCTGATCGCTGCGCATGCCACAATGATTGCTCCCTCGTTCCGACATTTCACATTGTTCTGCAACCTCCACAGTGCGTCAAAGTAATGCCAGAATCCCTCAACCGGCGTGCAAGTGAAGAGAATAGCAAAGGTGAAGACGACGCCGTAGATGGCACAGAAGGCAATGGTGGCGTATACCCCTGATTTACACATGCAAGGTCAGAATGTGTGTTTTGTTTGAAGAGAGTTGATCAGGCTTACAGTAGACAAACTGGTTTGTAAGGCGCCCAGTGATACGGCGATAGAAGCAGAGAATGGAAACCTTGATTAGCGTCGAGGATACCATGTAGTTGAGTTCAATGGCCAGAGCGATCTAGAAAGGTCAATGAGTGCAACAACAGAGGACTTGAAGTGTGTTGGTATACCTCTCGCGTTGTGACTAAAGTCTTCATCGTTTGGTCCCAAACATGCCACTGGAAGCCATAGATTCGGATACCTTTACTGGTGAGCAAAGATGATGATATCTTAGTGAGGTTCTTACCGAGAATGGTTGATATTGTCAGCCCAAACAGCGGTATCATGGAGATGCTTATCAGGATGTCGTCGAGTCCAGTGTTCTTCGATATAGCAATTCGCGCCCACATCCGCGCAATGTATACGGCCAAAGTGAGTACCATAAATATTATGAGGACAACCGGCGCCTCCCATCCTCTCTCCTCGGGGTTGATGTAATTCGGTTTGGGCCAGCTGAGTATAACCTCTGGTGGGGGATGGAGTCCTCCGGAACGAGCAACGAGGCTGCCGCCATGAAAGCCTTGGTTGGTGGCGTCCATGTTAACGATTACGGGCTCGTATGTTGGACGTGGAAAAGATGGGAGCGAGATGGTAATCAAGCCTCTCATCCAAAAGCCCCCAAACACCGAGGGCGGGAATGGCATGTATAAGCCAATCCGAAAGTGGCCACAGAGCCACTGACTCCCTAGCGCGATGTGGGGTTCTGGGTTCACCTCTTCGGCAGAGCTAGCTCAAACGCAAGTGGATTGATCAACAGGATGAGACGATGCCTACCCTGTCCGCTGGGAACGTGTGCCTACGTATGTCATCTATGGCCGATTTCTCCTATGTTTAGTTCGATTCTACTGGAAAATGATGACAATTCCGATGCTTATCGGTAATCTGCATAGCCGTACGACCGTCTGTGAGGGTTGAAATGGCTGATAGCGCCTTGCATACGGCCTAGACATGCAGATGAAAATTGCGAAAGCGAACTTGCGAAAGCGAACATAAGTGGGTACAGGAGTCGACCAAATTGTGGTCCCTTGTTCTTAATGGTGTATACCTCAACGTACTGTTCGACATCGGAAGCGGGTAGCTATGGCACCACACGTGGCGTGCGAGACACGGTAGTGTATTGGCGTCACCAGGGCGCAGATGTTCCAGGGTTCAAAACGCCTCCTTCCGGCAAATAATCGGGTTAGTCGCCATATGGCTTGTAAAGTTTCGACCACTTCAGAGAAGCTAAGAATCAGAAGGGCTAGCATACTTTGATCCTCCACGAGGCACGTTTGTCGATCTAAAGCGGCTCGCTTGGCTGACTGCCTTTTTGGGCTTGGCCAGAGCGGTGCTTAGGGTGGGATTATCATTCCGGTCGAACAGTGGCCTCCTTGGTTTAGGTCTTGCAGACCACTAAGCTTTGGAGCCTGAACAGCAAGCCAAGCCTCAGGGCTAACAGTTGTCTATGGCTTTTCTGGCTCAAGAGTCTATCCTGACGCCAGCCAGGGGACCCACAAGGTCTATAGGCGAGTGATGTTCAGAGGGCAAGTTGGCCGGGACAATGGCTGCAAGTGTGTGGCTGACAGATTTCGGCCATGGAAGGAAAAGACAAGTGTTGTATGTAATGTGCGTCAGGTTCCGCCTTCACAACGTGGCGATGCTTAAGCGGAATAGGTGGGCGAGAATGTGAGCAGGGACAAGGCAATTATCAGCCTCAGAGTCCATGTTTCGCATTGAGATGGCTCCAACAAGGAGTTGTGCCCGAGCCGCTAACGAGCTAGCAAGATTCGTCGGCAGCGCTCATAGCGGTACTGGTGGTGGTGGTGGGAGGGGCCATGTCAAACCTTAATTCATGACTACCCAACCACACATGACTGGCGGTCTCGCCACGAGCCATCGCGCAACTTCGGCGACGAACAAAGGCTTCGAGAGAGAATAGTTTGTAGATCTCGGAACAAAGGAAGAGGCGCGCGTGGTGATGGGTAGTAGTAATGCAGGAAGCGCCTATCCGGGTGTCGCTCCTGACTAAGTCCTGACCTCATCATCATTGCCCTTCCTTGCTGCCGCTGTGCACAGATGTCCCAACATAACCTCGCCCCTGCATACTTGTAGCGCGTGTCTTTGCCCTGGTTTTTTTTTTGCCCTGGTCGACAATTTGTCTGGCGACGTTTTCGCTCCGCCTTATTGTTCAAACTCGGCCTTATCACAGCCTGATATTAATGGCCTTGGTGTTCACACCGCCAATGGGCCAGGCCGGGAGAGTTCAAACCTACGCCAAGGTCCCCGAGGACGGCTCGGACAACGCCAGCCCACGCTTTCCTTTGCCCTAATTGCGTGCCTGACCAATCACTTTCCTCGCATGAGCGGACTCGATGCCGATATTCTCTCTCACCGGTTGACTAGGTTGGTGACTTGAGCCGCAGGGCGAGTGCCGAGCAATGTAGTTCTCGGCCCCACTGCCTCTCCACTTCCCGTTGAAGCACAACGTGACCCTATATTGGTGTTGTGGTTGCTCTATCCAGATCAGTTTGTTAGAACGTGACAGTCTGTTAGATTCAGTGAGCCCTCTCTCTTCCGGGGCTCAGAGTAGACTGAATGATTCCATAGCTTTCCGTACCGCCTCTGTTGCCGCGCTTTCAGGAGGAAGATTAACCCATGTCTCGGCAGACTGGCTAGGATTTCCATCCATGGCGCCATTAATTGCCTCTTGGTTTTTCTCAGTTCTCTTTTTCTCTGCGGCACGCTCACCAGGCGACCCACGGAAGTTCAACGTTCGAGGAGTTTGGTCCGAGCCGTTTCGCCTAGGAGTTGATTTTCTCGTAGCCATGCCCGGGCGCTTACGGGCGTTACTGGCTCCTCTTTCTCACCCTCGTCTCTTACTCCACCAAAGCCATCCTGCCGCATAAATTCATCAAAGAACTGGAGACGCGGCTCATCGAACTTGGAGACTGCCTTGCAAGCACGGTAGCCTCTTCGAAGCATTGCTGCGATATACTGGTCCGCGACTCTGCGCACTTTTGACTCCTGGCTCGATTCGCCTTCCTGCATTGCGTCGTCATGATCCAGTTTCAAAGTAAGGCCTTCGAGAGCTACTTCTGCGCGCACTACGTCGATGAGGCACGTCGGACAAGCGAAGGGATAGCCCTGTACTGGGCGTGCACAGAGCCCGCCACAACTCGCAGTGTATTCAGTTTGGATCCGGTGCCCACACTGGAGGTCGTGGAAGGTTGACGAAGAATTGCACGGACTGTACATGTCTTGGAATTGTTGTTGGTCCTGTTGCTCCCAGGCCTGAGATTGGTGCTTCTCAGCCACAGCGAGTCTCTCGTGAAACGCCTGGATAGTAGCGCGAGCGCTGGCAGTAGTCGTCTTGGTTGCTGACATTTACGAGGCTTGTGTGTTGCGAATATGGTAGAATACGAAAGCCGAGCGCAAGCTGGTTTTGAAGGCGAAAATCCAATGCGGGGGCGATCGACTACTATTGTCGCCCTACTGGCAGCCGCATCTCGCTAACGATGTCGCGTAGGTATCATCGTCTGCAAACGCTTTTTGTCATGTCTGTTTGTCGGTCGCGTGGTGTCCAGAAGCAACAATCTTGATGGATTTTCATATGAATGATGGTCGTTTGTTTCTGGGTCAGCGAACAAATCGGCCACGCCGCCCTTGGCAAGCCATCGCTGGGCTAACGTATGTCCGCATAACATCGCCAACCTTTACACTTGCATGCCACGACCAGCCTTCACACCTGCATACCATGCCAAGATGGATTCACCGGGATACCCTTCGTGGATGCAGCAAGCACTCAGTTGAGCAAAACAAAGGTTGTCGTGTGACCCGCTAGTGCGTTTCAAGAGCCTATACTCGAGCTGTCACAACGTTGAACGGAGGATAATGCAGCTCTACCCCATCTCCATCTGTCACTGTCACAACCTTGGTCAGGGGCCACCCGTTGTTATCCTGCACGCCATCAAAATCCTGCCAATTGCACTGGTCTCCCGGGAGCGACATTCGCCAGACTTGGGCGGTGGGGCCAAACTGCGCTGTCTCGGCCGCACCATCGGCTGGCTCCAGAACTGCACCTTGAGGCTTGGAGAAAAACGCAGGCTGCGCTTCAGTCGTCCAGAAAAGACGGTCTATGGCTTCCAGAACAGATTTGCCGTCAACGACGAGATTCCTGAGATACAGAATCTGGTCTTGAACCTCGAGTTTCGCATACGTCAGCATTCTGTTTTTGCCAGTGTCAACCTGGTCCGTCATCAAGCCTGTGTCCTTGCTAGCCGTGTATCTTCCCGCATACCGATCTCTTACTCCATCACTGAGGGCTTTTGCCAAAGCAGGAATTAGGATTGAATGCATGTCTTCTTGCACCGCCACCGGGTCTATCCCTGCGTAGTGTTTAAGACCAGAATGCTGCGCCAGAATGACGATGCCATAGCCCAAATTCGGTACATTGTCAATCCAGCTTCTCCAGCCCCCACCGCCACCTGGCTTACCAAAGATACTGTATTGTTTCCACGTTCTCGTTGGTGAACTAGAATCGTCGTTTGTCGGTATATACCGAAGTCCTATCTCCCAACCTGGCCCAGTCTGCTGCAGGCTATCTGGTATGTTTATACTTGGTCTTAGCACATCTCTGCGCTGGGATTTTGTAATCAGCTCCGGTTCAGGCGCAAGCCAGATCTTGTACAGGTACTTGGCTAGATCATTGGCCGAACTCCACATGCCCGCCGCTGGATCATATCCCTCGCCTACGACCAGATCCGCCCAGTTCTTGCCACCTGGAATGCTGAGATGCGGAATGAGATGTTGCGGCACTGTGCCAAAGAAACTATGCGTCATGTTGAGCGGCACGAGAAGCTCCTGTGTAGCCAGATCAGACCACGTCAAGTTTGAACCTGTGACGTTGCCGTAGTACGCAGCGACCGCAGCTAGAACAGCCATGTCAGCATGTCCCAAGCCTACACATCTCAAAGGGAAATGCAGCTAAACCTACCCCCAAGAAGTCCTATCCCCGCGTTCGAATCTGCTCAGCACTCGTCAATCACTACCGAAACTCATCATTTCTCCAGGCATTCCTTACATGCAGCCCTCACCCCAGGCCTAAACATCAACCCCTTCCTCGCAATGCCCTGAATCAGCGCCTGCGCGCTCTGTCCCGCCCAGCGCGCCCCAATCGTCTCTGCATCGGCTTTACTCGTGCCCAGAAACATGTTGAAATTCGTGCTGTAGCTCTCCCGCGGGATGCCAGCAGTGTGGCTCGCCAGCATGCGCAGCGTGATGTCGCTGCCGCCATCAGCCCAGTCTTGTGGCTGCAGAGTAAAAGACGAGAGAAGGCGTCTCACAGGCGCATCGAGGTTGAGCACTGAACGTTCGTCTGGCGCCATGTGTCGCAGCTTTTGCTCGAGCACCAGCGCGGATGTCACGGCGAGGGTTTTGGTGATGGAATTGACGCGGAAGATGGAGTCGCTAGTGACGATGTTTCATGGCCCCCTGGAGAATGAGTTGTGTCATTGAACTTGAGAGTCCCGTTGTTGAAGGTGTAGATAGGGTTGGGACTTGATGCGTGGACCTGGTTGCGAAATCAGTTGCCCTTCCATCATATATTCTAGTAATCATGGAACTGAGTGGTAGAGCAGTTTAGCACATGAGCAAAAACGAAGACCTACGATAGCGACGCTGAGCCCATCGCGCGTCGTGCCGCTTGTGTATTTCTCAGAGAGATACTGGTGTACATCTTGCAGTGCCTGAACCACAGCATCGTGCTCCAGCACGGATTTTTCGTAGAGGAGTTTTCGAGGCACGTCCGGGACGCATGCGTTTGCCGCAGTAGCAAATACGAAGTGACTGGCGAGTACAACGAGACCCCGCATCTTGTGCACCGTTCCTTATCTCTCGCTTCTCTTGTCTTTCCCGAACCCTTCTCTAGCGCACGGCGGGGGAACAATCAACAAAATGAAGATTGGGCTTCTGGACATGGACGCAAGTATATATACTTTTCTCTCGACCCACGCAAGTCAGATCTGCATGCATGCCCATCCGCACATTCACACGGCGCTTGGCTACAACCGGCTATCTTTACCTGGCCAAGGCCAACGTGTCGTGCATTAGACTAAGGACGATCACAGCGGCTTTTACTGCGTTACCCCTGGTATATACTCAGAGTAAGCTTGACCTGGGCTGTGGCACCTTTGTGCGTAGGCTCGTGTGCTGCGGGTGGGTTACACTGCATGTTGGGGATGGATGAAAAGCAAACACGTGGGGGTGTGGCGTGGAACACGACGAGGGAAACGCAGTGTGTTTATGGGAGAGAAAGAGGGCGCGAGAGGAAATGGAGGTGTGTACTCGAGTGAGGAGAGAAGAAGGTCCGACTTGTAAGGTTTGTTTACCACTTTAGCGGATACATCGGAATGGGCAAGGTACCGGTGTGCTGGGAATATGTTCTTGTGATACCCTTCTTGGCCTCTCCCATGTACAATCTGCAACTCTTTCTCAAAGACCAGAATGGGAATGTCCAATTTACCTTTAATCTACTTCTCCTGCTCAAAGCTGTGGTCTTTGGGCTCAGAGACGCTGAAAAATGCTTATGTCGATCATGCAATGTAATGCAGGTGAGATCCTGGTACCTCGTACATCCCCCTTTCCGGAAACCTTGTCAGAAGCAAGGTCTTGAGTTCGGGAGTTCGACGCGAGAAATTGAAAGGTATTCGCGTAGAGATCCAAAGCGAATAGAACAACAAGTGAAATGAAGTAGCTCATGGACGATTAAAAAGTTAATTGATGTTGCTAAGAAAGAAAACGAGAATGTATCAAAACGTATGGTTTGCTAATGTGAAAAAGGTGTATGACACCTATACCTCCCGAACTATGCCGCTGAATACAAGCAGGGAGCCACCCTTATCGCCAACGTAATATATGCTAAAGGCCGAAATGAAAATTATCTAAATGCGCTGTTCGCTAATGAGCATGGGGGTTGTAAGCAGGATGCAGGTTTCAGAAAGGATGTGACATCAAGTTCGGCATTGATGGCCGCGAAACAGGAAGTCGTCCAGGCTGTGGGTGCCGCGTTTTGGTACGACTGCGCTCCTCAAGATTACTCATACCTAGCTGCAGGTCCTCTATCTTCTTTTGTAGAACCTCTATTGTTTGCCAGGAAGCCACTAGATTAGGATCTTGAGGGGTATTTAGTGGTAGAGAAGAGGGTGACACCATTGTAGACGACCCGGATTTGGATTGCGTAGTCGAACGGTTGTGGGGAGGAGAGAATGGTGTAGGCTGTTGTTTCGAGGTATGAGTGTCATTTTGCGGCAGAGATTCAAATTGTACACGTCGTGCGGGCGACGGCATTTTCGCTGGGGTTGAACTCATGTTTGGATGGGAGTGCTGCGGTAATGAATATACTCCTTCCTTTACCCTATGATCAGGTGTGCTTGTTGATAGACCGCCTGACACCTTCTCTTTGTGTGAGGTCGACACATTGGTTGTTTCGCGCCTCGTTTCCACAGTACGGTCCTTTGCACAGCCCTCGGTTGTGGCCGCTGCAACTGGCACAGGTGAGCTGTGAGTTGACGATATAAGATTTTGCCTCAATCGATCCAGTGCTTGAACGAGAATGACACAGTTCTTGCATGCAGACGAGCCCTCATCCTCTGGTTTCGTTCGTGGTAGTGAACCAATGCTCGATGCCTCGCCCATATAGATGTGCTGTGTACCAGAACTTAAATCACCACAGACTGGTCTTATCTTCCTAGTGCGTTCTGAAGAGAGCGATGTTGCTGGCTTCACGTTACGCTTTCCCCACCATTTCTCCATTCTTTCGTCTGTTGTCATAGAGCGCGCAAAGTTAGAGAAGAGTGACGGTCCCGGAGAAGGCTCAAAGTCTAGGTCCTGTTGATGCCTGAGGTTGGCAGGCAAGGTCAAAGCTCGTGTCAGTGGCTTTGGGATGGGTTGTGGCATTTCCTTTGGGATTCCTGGTGCGCGTAGCATTGGTATTTCTGCCTCATAGCTCTGTCTACGCGACGGCGGTATTCTTCGGTCCAGAGGCTTTAGTCCGTTTGAATTTCCCCGTCTGATGATGTGAAGCATTGCCTCACCCTTGGGAGCTGTGGTAAGGTTCTCGTAGCCTCTGGCAGTGATCAAGATATCATCTTCGATGCGAACTCCCCCAACCGGCAAGTATCGTTTCAGTACCTGAACGTTGATGAATTTGGAATGGATCGGAGATGGAAGATAGAAGTTTTGCAAGGCGTAGATGGAAAAATAGATGCCAGGCTCGACAGTCACCACCATACCTTCCTCAAGATGGCTACTGTAAGGATCAGCTGGCGCGCGACAGGTCTCGGAATTGTAAACAGGAGCGTGGAAGTTCTCCGGGTACAGTGAAGGAGCCTATGAGGTATCAGCAGCTGTCAACCTGCGCGACACTTTTGAACTAACTTGTTGCACCAGTTTGCCTCTTCGGACGCTCATCAGGTCCGCCTGGCTTGGGTCATGGACTTCCAAGCCAACGTGGTGTCCCAAGCCATGAGGAAAGAAGGCCCTGCTGGTTCCCGCTTTGTAGATCTCTTCTTTTGTTCCGTTGTGCAGGATACCCAGCTGCAAGAGCCCATCAATTGCGATTTGATGCGCTAGAATGTGAAGGTCTAGATATCTAACACCGGGAGCTAGCCTCTCGATGCATTTCTCTTGCATGCGCTCGACCAGCTTGTAAATTCTTTCAGCTTCTTTGCTGGGCCAAGAAGCAGAAAGTGGAAAGGTACGTGTGATGTCGCTCGCATACAATTCATACTCACAGCCAGCGTCCAAGCACATCAGCTGGCGACCTTTTAAGCTTTCATTGTTTGCGTCATAATGCAAAGTACCTGCATTTGGTCCGGACGCGGCAATGGGATTGTAGGCTTGCTGTTTAGCTTGATTTGATATGCACACATCCATGAAGATACCTTCGACCTGTGCTTCGTTATTGAAATTGAGAATGTTCTCAAGCACCTTTTCATGCGCCTCGGAGCTGATGTCGTTCGCCTTCCGGATGAGGCCGATTTCGTGGCTATCTTTTATCATGCGACACAGGTCCATGGCTGGCTGAAGGGAATGGAAGTCTGTGCGAGGTACAAGGTTGTCACAGCCCGGTACCCGCGAGGATGGATGCAAGACGTAGATTCCAGCGTGGCGATTACCGTGAGCCCAGCCCTGGACTACATACTGTAGCTCATCTGAATAGAAGACCTGGTCAACGTCATACTTGGCGAGTGCCTCTGTTCGCGTGGAGCCACGGCCGTTCCAGATGACGCGCTCCGGGTTAATGCGCGGAATAAACAAACTAAGGAGATCGCGCCGGACGTCGTAGACCAGATGGCAGTTTGGTTCATTACATCTTCCCATCATCAGCAGGCGCTCAATTGAACAGTCGGTGGCTTGGGCGCAACGCACCCGCTCAAATAGTAAAAGTACCGTCGCTGACGGAACGGCGCGGGCATGTCGCTGTCTTCATTATTTCTCGCAGGCTGGCCTGGAAGATAGATCAAGCCATGCTCGATGCCCATCTTTTCCTGCACTCGGCGCGCATGTTGTTTGGCTGCGCAAGATTAGTGTGACGCGCGGGACGCGAGGCTGCAGTACTCACCCGGGTACTTGTCCAAGGGCATGTCGCTCTCGAAGCGCAGACAGTATTCTTTGCCTTCGCATGCCAGGCGTTCGGCGAGAGTGGTCGCATCGAGGACCTGCATGACTGGACCTTTTTCTGGCCTGCAGAAACACTGCGAATGCAAAACTGGGGAGCTTCGGTGGAGGCGCGGCCGGTCTATTAGTCCTGACAAGCTCCTCACCGGTGAAGCCCCCGAATGCCAAGATCCGGTCAGTAATCCGTGCAGCACCACCGGTTTTTGTTTTGGAGATGCTCAAAACGACTCTAGTCCCATCATATTCGTCTCGATCGCATACAGTGCTGACACTGGCTTGACTCCGCGATAAATGCGCACATGGGGGCGAGGATGCGTCGTGGTGGTGGGCGGTAGTTCTCCGGCTGCCTTCTCACCAGGCCGTCGCTGCTCAACCCCGCCTACACTCCCCTACGCTTGTTCGGTGCAACATCGTGGCCATGTGATGTTCGCACTTCAGCTCGACGCCAGCACGATTCTGAACAACGCTTGATAGGTGACACGAGACAAGTGGCGCCGGTTTCGGGTCAATCGACGAGGACGAGAGGGATTGCCATATCGCGGCCTGAAGGGCCCACTGATTGGCCGCTGGCTTGACCGGTGCCGCCTACACCTTTCCGTCGTCTTTGCACCGTTGGGGGCAGCAAACTGGCATAAACCATACGAGTCGCTGACAAGATCTGTCCAATGACGATGATTCCCGTAGCGAAGTAGCCGCGAACTGTGCTTGTTGACGGGATGAGAGGAGGATCGAGGACAAGTGCGGAGGCGGTCAATACCCTTGCATCTCACGAGAGCAGCTCTTGCACGAACTGACACACCCTGCAAGCCCCTGTTCTGTTCAGGTCAAACTTGGAATAACACCTGTACCACTGTTTTCGTATCCCCGCATCTTCAGCAGTGTTGCTATGGTAGAGATGTGATAATCAATACAGAGTTTCTTGGCTTATCCCCTCTGTAAACTGCTATCCAGAGAATGCAGATGTTTTCTTTGCGCTCCCAGAACAAGTCGTTCCGTTTTTCAAGAGAACTAGGCAAGCTCAACATATCTGAATAAGAAAAGAATGTGACAGTACAGTTTCTGCCAACAAGGATTCTCGAATATGACTCAAGTACCACCAATGCCTACGACATCCATGCACCTCATAGGCAATAAAGACCGCACGGTTACCAAGATAATTGCTGCTGTATAGGCCAAACCTTCAGAATATTATTTCTCAACTTCTATATAAATGAACCTTCAAGAGCTGCTCGTGTCAACATTGGTTTTTCTACAGATATAGTGCTATATTTTGAGCTATAGCTTGAGAGGCGTTAGTAAGTTAGCAGCAGTTGGTTTCTATTGCCTACCCGGTGCATGCGCTTCCGAAGACATTCCTGCTACGTTAGTACCATGTGAGCGCTAGAAGCCATGATGCCTGTCTGGGCGGAAGAGCTAAGTGAGCCCTGTGCGGTGAATTCAATCAAGCCAGACGCTATAGCAGCAGACATGCTGTAACGGTTGACTGTAACAGCAAGCAACATATAAGAAGTGTGAAATTAAGTTATGTCTGTGTAGGTCTACCAACTACCTATATTCATATAGATGGTTAATTCTTTATCTTAAGATACTTTCTTAAAAGTCTTACTACGCTGTAACAACACTAAATCTTTTTATGAATTATCAATCAAAATATCTGAGGTCCCCTAAGTCGCCTGCTACCAGCAACTCTCTGGTGCGTCAGTGTCGAGTAGGCATCGTGACGTCGCTCTTACACATGCTCATGGGCTTACCGAAAGAGATGCTGGAATAGGGATGATACATTGGTTATATGGCATCACAGCTAGCGGCACGCGAGAGCGTCGACCCCACAGAGGCGATTATCATGGCGAGAGTATAGATAGCAGGGTATCTGTCAGATGTGGCGGGAATTGGAGGATTAACCTGCATGCTTGAAGCAGGTTAGATTACAGGACAGGTTGTGAATATTATTGGCGAAGATGACATTAAAAAAATGATCAGGTCTTGATGTGGATGTGATGCTCTTGTATGCCTAGAAGTTACAACTTGTGAAGTAGGAGAGGCTCCATTATGGGAAAATGTCAAGCGTAGCTCAGTTAGACTATTTTTTCTATATGAGTACAAAATGATTCCAACCACAGAAATTATCAAAAGTATCCCAGCTGCCTTATCAATATCACTGCAGAAGGTTATTCTCATATTGTGGCTTTGTCCTGCGAGGATGGTCGAGTTAAGCGTTGTTAGTGAATCATCCAAGCACAAACCTACTGCTCGAGCATACATCTAGATTTATGTACCTTGGTAAGTCCTTTATTCTTTTCTCTTCTGATTTCAAGTGATTGGATTATGTCATGCGTGTTGAACAAGGGGTGATGGGGAGCTAATACAACCAGCCACTACTGGGCCGCGTTTACCCAAAGTCAGCCGCGAAGTTAGTAGTTAGTCACTCAAAACGCATTCATCTTCCTAGCAAGTACGTTGTAGGTGGCGTGATAGTGTACTTCCAATTTGTACCTGATCTTAGCATAGGGATAGAGATCATGTATCTGAAAGGCAGGGCAACATTGTGGCGCTGCTAGGCCTGGCGCCATTAGGTTCAGCTCTTCAGCTTGGTACAGCCACATTTTCATGCTCTGGATTAGTTGGGAGTATATACAGGCTCGATTTGTCTATGCATTATGGACAGGCACTGCAAATCGATTTCTTTCTTTTTATATTACACTACGGGCTCGCCTGCGGCGATTAGCAGTTGAGAGATATCTCAAAATAACGGCAGGCCACCCCTCGGCCTACCAAGAGCTAAAGATCAAAAGAAATTATTCCAAGTAAGGAGCAAATCTACATTGATTCGCTGGCCCATTGCTCCACCGTTGGACTTGGGGAAGGTCTTGCCGCATTTGGTCAAGTGTCGAAGCCAATCCTAGAATCACGACCATCACTCTTTAGCACTAATTCCAGCCGTACGCGGTTGGAGCAGTTGTATAAATTGCGCGTTGCCAAATCTAGCCTGCTCCATGGTCACTCTATTGCATTTGCCTCACAAGAGAATACGGAAGTCACTTACGTCACGAGTATGGATCAAGTACATCTTTCGAAACGATTAGATGTGCCTTTCTTAACGCCTTATATTACCTATACTACCAAGTCTATCGAATCTCACAAGGAAATACAAAAATGGCGGAAGAGTCTATACATGTTTGCCTTACTAGGATATGTGGTACTCGTAGTAAACACCACCTTTTTAGTGTGGGCAGTGCGCACGAAAAGGCCTACAGACGGACTCGGTATACTCTACGAAGCGACTTGCGATGACACTAAGAAAGCAAATATTGGTGTCCATCTACTGATTAATATTTCAAGCTCAGCAATACTAGCTGCAAGCAATTACTGCATGCAATGTCTTTCAGCCCCTACTCGGTTCGAAATAGATACCACGCATCGTAAAGGAGACTGGCTGGATGTTGGCATACCTAGTCTGAGAAACGTTTTGTCTTCGAATCTTGGAACGCGCAAGAAGATATGCTAGTGGGTTCTGGGCGTATCTTCATTCCCACTACATCTCTGGTATGCAGTATTGGTCGAAGACATTTGCCAAAAGCACTAGCACACGCTGACCCTTTCATAGTTACAACTCCGTTGTCTTTATGTCCACCTCAGCTCAGGCATATGGCATCTACCAATTTGGTTCCGAGGCAAAAGCCGCGATAGAAGCTGACCGATTTAACAACCCACCTAACAAATCATCGTCATCAACTGATCATGGTGACCGCTACCTCGCCAGCACGTTGTATGCAAATGCTTCCAAAGAAGGTCGACTCGAAGTGCTCTCACCTCTGGATTGCATAAAGGAATACAGCGTCGCTTTTCAATCAACTAGAGGCAATGCATTTCTCTTAGTTGACGAAGGCCGCATGCCAGAAAATGAGATTACTAGTACATACAATCGGATCGAAGGATCAGACTTGTATTGCTCCGTATCTACTGGGACAACTTGGATTTACGAGCAATTCGACACAGAATCTAGGTATTGTCTTGAGCAGGATACATACCTACTGTTGCCTCAACTTCTAGCCGACCCTTCTATATGGGCCCCGGACACGTCCAACCCAGTGCGAAGTTGCCTTAGTGAGCCCAGTCACCAGAAATGCAAGCTTAACTTTAGTGTTCACCTGATTGCGATAGTCATTATCTTCAACATAGTGAAGATACTGGCAGTCTTAAGCGGCATCATGACGCTTCGCAATGACCCAATGCTTACCGTCGGAGATGCTATAGCATCATTCCTGCGCGACCCTGATCCAGCGGCGGACAACATGTGTCTCCTGTCACAGCAGCAAGTCAATCACGCAAGTAAAGAGTGGCCATTGCGCCAGGAGCCACGAGCGTTTACTGGGAAATCACTCAGATGGTATGCATCAGTCAAGACGGGAAGCGATGGACTGTCCTTCTTGCGTCAGTATAACCGACAGCCTTGACGAACTGAACAGTTTCACTAACTGCAACCCTAGTCTAATCGCTGGAATTGGCACCTTGATATACCTCTTTTGCTACGGGTACAAAGCTATCAGCGGCACAAAGGACCTAGCCAGCGTCCTCAGAATCGGCCTAGGGAGTGTTGATGTACGAACCATCATACGCGATTTCACCGCATCCTCTGGCCTCGCTGGCGTATTTCAAAACGTCCTCATCGCCAATACCCCTCAGGCTATCATCTCACTCATCTACTTTTCCTACAATGCCACAATCACTTCCATGCTACTTGCATATGAGTGGTCAAGCTTCTTCACACGGCGCAAGCCGTTACGCGTTTCAACGAGCCGACAAGGGCGCCAACGTAGCACCTACTTTCTACAGCTTCCATACCGCTACGCCCTGCCACTCCTGGCTTTCTCGACACTTCTTCATTGGCTGGCCTCGCAAAGCCTCTTTGTTGTTTCTGTACAAGTGTACAACATGCACGGTGAGCAAAACAGCAGCGGTACGTGTGCACACTATAGAGACGAATCAGACGGCCCCTACTATAGGGCACCTGACGGTAGTTATGCCGATACAGAATGCGGTGAAAACTTCATTACGATGGCGTACTCTCCTCTGGGTATCCTCTTATCAGTGGTTGTCGCTATCGTCCTCGCAATCGGTATAGTTGTTCTAGGCATGAAGAAACTCAGCCCTGCTCCCGTAGTGGGATCCTGCAGTGCGGCTATCGCTGCATCGTGTCACACGCGACGAGTGGAGGAGGCGCCCTGGGAGAAGGAACTTCAGTGGGGTGAGATTCCGATGCAGGGTGATCCAGAGATTGACAACTTGCCGCCACACTGCGGTCTCTCGAGTGAGGAGGTTATTCAACCTACTCCAGGTCAATTATATACTTAGTGTTGTACTCAAAAATCAAAAGACTCCTTCTGAAAACTTAGTGTACATGAAGCTCTGATGATGTTCTGGAATTAACTATTTGCTTGATTGTGTAGTTAATCTTGAATCCCTTTGAACTAATCATTACAACTTACCTATTCTCCACGATACAAATCGAGTTAAGGCTCATTCAGCCTGACGGTTCTTGGTATATCTGGTGAGCATTGTACCTACCATTTTTTTTTGTATACCTAGCAGGCATTTAGCCCAACACGTACAACATCAACGGCACCCCAAACACCATTGTTTATCAGTAAAGTAAAGCGAGGCATTACACAAAACAAATCCGTACAGTCATACTGCATCATGTAAATTCATCAACATCATTATAGTCTTCGAATTTACTCGAAGTGAAGTCTCATGGCAAGCCATATCGTTGCCCCATTAAATGCATCCATCCAAATCAGTACTAAACTTGCATATGTGTCTTTGACTGAATCACTCTTCATCGTCAGACATCATATCCTCATCCTCTTGTTCATCCTCTAAATTCATGGCGTCATTATCTGTCGCCTCGTCGTCACTGCCGATGGATGGAGGGCTAGTCGGATACTGCACAAAGACCTGTTCAGTCAATTCCTCCCAGAACTTGGCCATTCCCTTTCCCGTATGTTCCTTTAGCTTCAGTGGCTGGCCGTCCTCGTGTTCCCTGAAGTTTACATACAGGTGATCCTGCTGTAGCATGCCGACCTTGAGATGAGTGAGATTGAGTTGGGGAATCTGGCGAAGAGTTTCGAATAAGTTTTTCCAGAGGTTTGTTTTTTCGACATTGGAACCGAACGTGACCATGACGGAGTTGAGGTTTATCCTCCAGAGACTGAGTTCTTCCAATGTCGGCGCGAACTTGGTAATGAGGGCGACAAGGGCGTCGGCACGGAGATGCAGCTGGCCTAGTTCCAGCGTTTTGAGTAATGGTAGTGCGACTGGAGCCGGATTCAGAAATGTGTTGTTTGGTGGCGTCGCGGGCGGGGGTTCGCCTAGCCAGTCTAGGAAGTCGTTGTTATTAGCGACTAAGTGCTTCTCGAAATTTAGTCGCAGGTGCTTCAGGTTGGGCGTCTTTCCAAGGAAATGTCGAAGTAAACGGCCGGCATGGGCGTCTGCCGAAGTACCGTTGCTGTGGGTGTGTACAAGGCGCGTAGCCAAACTGACACTCAACAACAATGTGGTCATATTATGCAAGACGGGTTCAACCGTTGGAAGAAGAAATTCTGGAAGGACAAAAGCAGTGTCGAGAAGTCCGTGCAGACGAAGCAGCACCTCAAACTCGGGAGGTTGTCGGTTGGCTTTCCCCAAAGCATACAGTATGCTGGAGAAGGTGCGGGATGCGAAGCGTGTACTGGTTTCAGGCGAATAAGGCCCACGCTCAGCAAAGATCAATCGGATTCCTGTTTCTTGGTGAACCGTTGTTGCGCCCCAGGATGACCAACTCTTGCCATCACGGACCCGGTTGTTGGCATCGAAGTCGCGAATGCCAACCGTCTGGAGATTCTCCAGCCGCGAGAATGCCTCAGTAAGCATCTCGCGATCCAAGCCCGTGCACAGCAACGCCTTTTGATCTTCGTGTCCTTGGATGTATCGAGCAGCCGCTTCTTGATCCCTGAAGCGGAATGGTGTCTCTTCATACATGTTGGTAGCAATGATGACGTGTGTCAGCTTCTTGGAGAAGGCGGCATGCTTGGAAATGTCGACCAGAGCCTGGAGACTCTTGTGTGTGAGCATGAATTGCTTCTTGCTGAAGAACTCCTGGGAGAACCATTCGTAGAGCGACTTCTCGGTCTGCTTGCAGACAAGACGGAGAGCGCCGAGATCCTCAGTAGGCAGAAGGGCTGAGATTGCGACGAGCAACTCGAGTGGAATTGTGAGAAGCGACGCCATTGTAATGGCTGGCGACGACAAAGTTGGACTGCAAGGACTACGTCTACTGCGTGTCTCCTTTGGTCTTCTTATCATGTGGTAGCGCGTCGACGGCGTGCAGGCAGACACGCCGGGCTAGTCCGCTTCGGGGCTGATGCCTAAGGGTGCTGCTTTCCACGACGCGCCACGGGTGTGTTTGGGCGGACGCCTGATGGAGTGCGCCAGAATGCTCAAATACTCGCGCCGTCCGCTGCTTCAGCTGCAATCTTCTGCACCCATCTGCTCATCCTCAAACTCCACCAATGCCTCCTCGTAGAGCTGCACAGAAGGCCGCGGCCGCTGCCGCCCCGCCCCTCAGCGGGTGCTCCATCGCAACATCGGGGCGCTTCCCCGGAACATCACAATCCGCACTACAGTCGCGTCTTACATCATTGGGGTCTTCCGTAGCATCATCCGTCACGGCAAACACGACCCATCTCATTGCGACCGAGAAGGACTACGAAAGCAATTCAACCAAGGTCAAAGCCGCTGCTGCTCACAACGTGCCTGTAGTAACCCTTGAATGGCTCGATGAATGCGAGTCCAAAGGTACGCTGCAACGCTCTGGAAATGCCTTTTCGCCAGGGCCTTCGGACTGACACTGGGAAAAGGCGCAAATGTAGATGTTAAACAGTATTTGCTTTCTTCTGCCGCGGCCCCCGCCGCAGCACCTTCTCAGAATGGCTCGAAGAAACGAAGTGCTTCTACCACTCCTCCAGCACCATCTCAGGACAAGCGCCCCAAGATCAAGGAAGAAGCCAAAGTAGGCGATGGCCAGAACGCAAAATCAAAGTCTATGTCTGTTCCCATAGACGAGTATTGTCCCCTTTCACACTATCAGGTGTACATTGACCCTGATGGTACCATCTACGACGCATCACTCAATCAGACCAACTCTGGTGCCAACAACAGTAAGAAATACCTCTACACCAAGTACATGTGAGACACATGCTAACACTCTTTACCTTTCTGTAGACAAGTACTACAAGATTCAGGTGTGCATACTCAGCCATGGAGTGCTCGGATCTCAACTGACTATTATAGCTTCTCACTGATGGCCGTGGGTCGGATTACAAAACTTGGGTAAGAAACACTCCAACGTACAATTTCTTTTGCGTGGACTACATACTAATCTCTTGTGTCACGTGTAGACCCGCTGGGGGCGCGTTGGTGAGCGTGGAAGCAACGCAATGCTTGGTTCGGGCACCTTGGATGACGCCATGAAGGTGTTTGAAAAGAAATTCAAAGAAAAGTCTGGCCTCAAATGGGCTGATCGTGCCGAAGATCCAAAGGCAGGAAAGTATGCATACGTTGAACGTTCGTACAACCCCGATTCAGAAGATGAGGACGAGGACGATACTGCGGCAACGGATGAGAAGAAAGAGGCTGTCGAAACTGCTGAGTGCACACTTGATACGCCTACACAGGACCTCATGAGGCTCATCTTCAACCAGGTAAGCGCGGTGACAACCACGAGTTGGAACTTTGATTGCATTACTCGAAACCACTCATAACGACCTTGACGCTGACATCATATAGGATTATTTCGATGCTACACTCAGCGCCCTCAACTACAATGCTAACAAGA
Source organism: Curvularia papendorfii (assembly GCA_000817285.1). Lineage (NCBI taxonomy): Eukaryota > Fungi > Ascomycota > Dothideomycetes > Pleosporales > Pleosporaceae > Curvularia > Curvularia papendorfii. The sequence continues at coordinate 95,279 of JXCC01000310.1, read as the reverse complement.
TGCCTTTGGGCAAGCTTAGCAAGGGAACGATTGCTCGTGGATTCCAGGCTTTGAAGGACCTCTCTGTGCTGCTAGATAAGACCGATGCTGCATCACTGGCAGAGGCAGCACGTTTATCCGACCACTACTTTTCCGTAATTCCGCATGACTTTGGTCGCCAGCGTCCGCCGACCATTCGAGACAATACTGCCCTTAAGAAGGAGATTGAATTGCTCGAGAGCTTGTCGGACATGAAGGAGGCTGCTGCTATGCTCAAGAACCAGCTGAAGGACGATAGCGGCATCCACAAGCTTGACAAGCAATTCCAGGGTCTCGGCATGAATGAGATGACTCCTCTGGACCACGGGAGCCAGGAATTCGTTGAAATCGACCGCTACCTCAACAAGTCCAAGGGCACGACACATCACCTCAGTTACAAAGTTCAAGACATCTTCCGTATCGAGCGCCAGGGCGAGTTCGATCGTTTCGAAAAGAGCAAGTACTCCAAGATCAAGAGCAATCGCCGCCTACTATGGCATGGTTCCCGAGTCACCAACTGTAAGCACCTCATTTGCATACTCCATGTGTAACAGAGACTAATTGGGTGTTCAGTCGGTGGTATTCTCAGCCAGGGTCTGCGTATCGCACCTCCAGAAGCGCCCGTTTCTGGGTACATGTTCGGTAAAGGTATCTACCTGGCCGACATGTCTTCCAAGTCAGCCAACTACTGCGCCTCATACAACTCTGGCGGAACGGCCCTTCTCCTTCTTTGCGAAGCTGAGCTGGGCGATCCAATGTACGAGCTGACGGATGCGTCATATACTGCTGGCGAGGATGCCAGAGGCAGGGTATGTACAGCACATGGGGCAAGGGCCAAACTGGCCCGAAGGAATGGAAGGATGCAAGCTGCATCAACTCTGCATTAGCAGGGTGCATGATGGTATGTCCAATGACTTCTTGAATTGTTACTGAGCAGGTACTGATCGTCTCTATAGCCCGATGTGTCCGCTACGCCTGGTCCGACCAATGTCGCCAACGCGTATCTGATGTACAATGAGTACATCGTCTATGATGTCGCTCAAGTTAAGCTTCGATATCTGCTCCGTGTCCGTATGTAGGGCAGCATATGCGTTTGGGTTTCTATTGTCTGTTTAGCCGTCGTAGTTTCTAAGTGACCGGTTATACCATGACCAGAAGCTATCGAGGCTGCATAGGAGTTTAGGTCAAAAGGGATGGGCTGGTAGTTAACCTGGCGTCTTGTCATTTCCCTTTACGATAAAGTTCTGAACCTGAGCTGCCCTTCGCGCCTGGTGAACCCGTCTCCATTGCAGTCCAGGGGCGGAAAGTATCGACACTGCGATCGAGAGAAGGAAAAATGCATCAGTTTATTCGTTCATGATCAAGTACATATTGGCGTGAGCCCGGTATAAACATAAAAAGATCGTCAACGCCAATTCAAGCTTGAGGTGTTCAAATAGGTGCGCGCGTGTTCGAGGCGGCTCTACTCGCGTCCACCAACCCGCCTCTCGTAATCGTCAGTCAGTCTGGAAGCATCGACGACTTCGACTCCCTTGCCCAGGCCAACCATATCGGTGACCTGCCACCACCGCACCGTATGCTCACCCTCCTTGTTCTTGCGAGCAGGGCCCTCGTCGTCCGTATCGACTAGGCCACCGAGCCCCGTTCCGTCTCCGCCAACAACAACAATGGTCTGGCCAACCCACTTCCTGATGTCGTCGATGTTCTGGCCATTGACGCCGCTCAGCGCGTCCACGACGTAGACGAGCTCGGGGCCAATGTGCCTGAGCATGTGGACGAAGCCGGTAGGGGTGCTAAAGGGCATGACCATGGCGGGGTCTTCAACCAAGCGGAGAGCCTGCGAATGCAGCGTGTTCCAGAGCGTGGTGTCGGAGTCGCGGGCGCTGGGCGCCGGGGTGTATACGACGGGGTCGATGGAGTGGAGCTCCTCGCCGGGGGTGCGCGCAGGCGTGCTAATGGCAGAGTAAGAATCGCCGAGCGACGACGAGCCAGTGCGCGAGTTTGCGCGGGATTGGGGCGGGGATCTCAGCGAGGGAGAGTAGATGAGGACGAAGAGCTGGATGCGGGCGAAGTCGGTGTCGGGGAGGTGGGAGAGAATGGTCTGTTCAATGTTAGTCATGGGCATGATAGAAGAAAGAAGCATGAGAAGGCTGACAGCAGTCTCTTCCCGATAGGAGTTATCGTCGTCGAAGTGGTTCTCGGAAAGGCTCTCAGCGCTGACGACAAGCACCACCGTCTTGCGCTTGCCCCAGTCCTTGTTCTCGATCTTTCGCATGCTCGCGGCAAAACTCCTCGTCTGCTCGTCGACAGCCGCGATGCTGTCCCGGCTCTGGGCCTCGACGTTCCTCCGGATGGCCGCCTCTTCGCTCCACCGTGAGTGGTCGCCAAACGCCTCGTCCCTGTCCTCCTCGCGGATCGAGGCCAGGGCTGCACCGGCCGCTGCACCGGCGGCGGCCCACCCGGCGGCCGTCTTCTTGCTCACGGTGTCGAAGAACTGCTGGGGAGAGGGCGTGCGTCGGATGACTCCCTGGGCGCGGCCGAGCAGTGTGGCCTCGCTGCCATATGCCTCACCGCCTGCTACCCCAGACGCGACGTCGCGGCCCATGGGCGCTTTGCCGTGTCGCCTCTCGTGGGCACTGTCCTCGCCATAGCTCAGGTCATCATCAGAGGAATAGTCCTTGCTGTCTTCGCGCGCGCTCCACACCCACGCAGCTAGACCCGCAGTCGCAACGGTTACGGTGAGGATCAGAGGAACATAGAAGCCGAGGGCGCTGCGGTTGCGGGAGCTCGACTGGCGACGGTCGTAACGGTCGTAGTTGAAGGACGACATGGCCTAGGTCATGTCGCTGCGGAGTCGTTAAACGTGGATCGTGAAACTTTTGCCGTGTTTAGGGGGGCGTCTGTTGTTTTTGTCGCAAGCGTCAGCTGCTTGCCCCGACCTTCCCTGTTGTTGTGGGTGGCTGGGGGATGGGCGGCTCATGCTTGACACATGCTTTAGCGGCCCGAGGCTGCGAGGGCGGGTGTGTTACGAGTCATGCGTCATTTTCGACGTAGTAGCGGGGTGACTCTTACACACCCCCACATCAATCTTCTGTACCTGCAGCAGAACAGTCAGCAGCCGGCACTCACGCTGAATTTGCCAGACCAACGCGTCTGCCGTCTCGTCCACGAATCGCTGGAGACTGTTCACTGCTGTACATTCGACTACACCCGACGCAGACGCCCAGGACCGCCTTACCATGCCTCACGCGACGACTCTGCCCCCGCCGGGCTTCCAGGCGCTCATCCTGTGCGGACCTGGAGCCTCGTTCAGTACCTTCACATCGTCGCCCAAAGACATCCCAAAGGCGCTGCTGCCCATTGCAAACCGACCTATGGTCTGGTACCCACTGGAATGGTGTTATCGCATGGGAGTTACAGGTGGGCTGCAGGCAAGGAAAAAGTATGAAAGACACACTGGGTGATTGACACTATGCAGACATCACAGTGGTTACTCCCCCCGAATCGCTAGACGCCATCGAGGCTGCCATGTCACAAAACCCACACCTCACATCCCTCCCCTCACCCAAGCCAGATATTCTTGCGCCAAAAGACCTCTCACACCAGACCAGTACCGGAGACCTCTTCCGACTGCCAGAGCTACAAAGTGCGATCAAGGGTGACTTTATTGTGCTTCCTTGCGATCTCGTGTGCGAGCTGGATGGCACAGCGCTGGCGGACGCATGGATGATCGAGCAGGGTGGATTTGCAGGCGCAAGTGGAGGACTGGATCACAACGGTAGCAAGATCGCATACGGCGTAGGAGGAGAGAAACTGGGACGAAGAGGCGGAATGGGCGTTTGGTACGAGACAAAAGTCGAGGGCAGCCGAAAGAAGGAAGAGACGGACTTCATTGCGACCGCACCTTTGCCAAAGCCAATTGTTCCCGTACCCACAGACTCGTTACGGCGCAACATCTCCAAGCTGGTATATACAGTACCTACAGACACACTCAAGGACATTACAGAAGAACAAAAAACATTTCCACTTCGACATTCGCTCATCAGAAAGCATGCGCGGATAAGGATGCTCACGACACATCGCGACGCGCACATTTACATTTTCCCGTACTGGGTCATGGACATGATTCGCAAGAACGAAAAATTTGAGAGTATCAGCGAAGAAGTACTGGGTTGGTGGGCGAAGGCTAGCTGGCAAGACGGATTGGGCGAGAAGCTGGGTCTGCGACAGATACTGCAAGAAGAGAATGAAGAGTCTGATCACGGGTCGCAGGTGGTTGAAGAAGATATTGACGTGTCCAAGTTCAGCACCACGTACGCTGGCAACATCGGAGACGATGAAAGTTCAACCACCGCGCTAGCATCAAGAGTTACGAATTCTTCAAGCATACCAGATTCTGCAAAGTCACTCACGGCAAATTCGACGCTTACCGTCCCGCCTATTCTCGCATACGTCCAGCCTTCAGGCCCCAGTGAGCCCCTCATCCGCCGTGTCGATGACTCTCACCTCCTTTTGACCATCTCCCTGCGCCTCGCCAAATTGCCATCAATCGAGGAAGTCGGCAAGGAGGCCGCTTCGCCGTTTGCCCATCAGGCCAAGATCGCTCACAAGGAATCCATTCCCCGAAAGTGTCGCGTGGAGGCGGAGAACTCACTTCTCGCCGACAACGTCATTGTCGAGGAGAAGACCAACATCAAAGAAAGTGTCATTGGGTCGAACTGCAAGATCAGTGAGGGAGCGAGGCTACTGAGATGCCTGTTGATGGAAGGTGTCGAGGTTGGTCCTAATGTTCAGCTCACCGACTGCATACTCGGCAAGCGATGCAAGATAGAAGGTGGAGATGCGAAGGACAGCGATAAGACAGTGCTCAAGGACTGCGAGGTGCAGGATGGCCAGGTCATTGAGTGGGGAAGTAAGTTGACTCCTTTCCTTCGGCCCTTTGAGAACACTATGCTAATGACCTCACAGCTGAGGCCAAGAACGAGAAGTTTATGCGCTTCGATGTTGGCGATGATGTGGGTAGTGAGGGTTTCGGCGGTGATGACATGGATGATGATGCAGGCGACGAGGGGGGTCTCTCATTGCGGTAGACGTGATTTTGCTTGTGTAATAAAAAAATCTAGGTTCATGAATAGACCGGACAGATACTGCTAGGCAGGTCCATGATGATTAACGAACATGCCAGAAGGACACTGCTACAATTGCACATGTGCTACCGTGACTAAGTTGAGGGAACCAGCCACGTGCACGTCACTTTCACTGCAAACAAAAAAAAACGGCAAAAAATCAAGCAATTCTCTCTCCACGTCTGTTGCTCCAGCACCTCGATTCGAACGAGGCGCCCTCCTAGCTTAGCAACCCTGGTGGGACACTGAGTGGGTGGCTTCTTATAGCCCGTTAGCACTTCAATGTTATGCCTTGATCCCCTATGGCCTCGTTAGCAGTCTAAGCTTTTGAGTATTTTGGTATCCACCGAGTGTCCCGGCTAGGAGCCCACCCGACCGCGGAGGAGAGAATTGCTTGATGGAAGGAGAGGGAATACCGGAGTATACATGCGTGATGTGATAGTCTAGAAAGTAAGTCACATTAGTGAGTCGGCCATAGGCAAACGACGCAACTCCTGGGACTGATACTGCCTTTCACCTGGGCCCGTGCGTGCAAGATGATACTCACTCTCACCTCGCAATTGCGGCCTTAGCGGCATCAAACTCCTTCATACACAGTGTTTTAACCCTCCCTCCACTCTGTTAGGATTTTGACTTGGATCCTGCTCAAGCGCCATCATGAAGTTCAACATTCTCGCCTTCATCGCTGCCCGCACTCTACTTGTCACCGCCCGCGTCATTGAAAAGCACAAAGTATGGCCAACGCCTGATACAAACGAGCTGCGATCAGACATAGCCTTCTGAGATGACGACTACGCCTCGGAAAGCGAATGGAAGACATACACAGCCAAAGGCGGCGCACTCATGTGCGGTCTTAAGGCCTCAGACCAAACCGCAGGCCTCCTTCTGCAAGACACTCGCACTCCCCCGTCAGCCGCGAGCCGCTTCACCGGCAACTTCAAGTAGACGCTCGCAACTTGGCACTGGCGACACGTCAGCCCAGCCTCCTTCAGCTGCAGCTTCTCCACGCACTGGGAACTCCCCAACGCCATGCGCTCACTAGGCCTAAGCGGGACATCAGTTGCCGATGGCGGAGACAACACATGCTACTGGATCGAGCACTGGGATCCCGAAATGCGAGATGAATACGGCAACCAGATCCCCGCCGTGAACCAGTGGTACAGCGTCCCCGGTGTCGAGAGAAAGTACCGCGTACGTGCTTTCCCCAGCCATCCCCTTACCAGTTAAATATAGGCTGAAGCTGAGACATACCACAGGCCACCAAAGCCCACTTTGAATTCGGCCTCAACCCCACGGCGGCGCCCTCTTCGCCCTCTTCCTCGAAAGCCCCCCTCCGCCGCCCGCTCCCTCCGGTACTATGGCCAAAAGGCCCCCAGCAAAGACGACTTACCGCTGTTACGCGCCTTCTCCGACATCCTCTGGGGCTTCTGGGCACAGGGTAACCCGGATGTGAGCAATGTGAGATTCTTCTTCACGATAGGCATTTCGAACGATGTTTCGAATCGGATTATTGCGTCTTGTCTGAGGGATGTCGGGGGGACATTGGCGGTCTGGCCGGGCACGAGTTTCGCGGCGGATACGAAGCAGGGGCGTGCGTTGGTTGGTATGTTTGACTCCCTGCCTTTTTTTTTCTGTTGCTATAGGATTGAGGAGAGGGAGGCAGAGACGTTGGTCTGACATGGTGTCTGTGAACAGGGTCGCCGAATGGAGCGGCGTTCGCGTATCTGCTAATGCAACATAAGGCGCAGTTGGGGCAGAAGACAATTACCAAGATCACGGTGTTTCGGCCTGAGAATGGCGATGAGGCTGAGTTTGTGGATGCGTCGCTGTGTTTTCATGTTGGTGAGGGTGGGCAGCCGGCTGCGGAGGAGGAGAGGAGTCGAAGTGCAAGTAGGGGTTCAGAAGGGGGTGAGCGAGGAGGTTTTGTCAGAGTGCATGAGGTGTATGTTTAGGATGTGGTGGAGGACAAGAAAGCTAGTGAACAGCGGTGGTCTGAGAATACTCCACTTGGCTTTGTAGCGAATAAGCGGAATGTCGTATTGTAGTCGCCTCGGCAACTCCGCAAATAGATTTAAACGGAGCTAGAACTGAGGTTTCTTCCAACCACGATCTTTCGAATTTGAACCAACGAGGCCTGGTGGTGTGACGGGATGGACGTCTCTCATCAAACGCTAGGTACAGTACACTCGGGATATCTGTACATCTGTGTTCATTCTTTGTAGACCCTACAAGAAACACGTTCATTTGCTTTTGGCTATTGAAGAGCGTCTCCACGGGATCCAAAGAGAGTAGAGTGTTGAGAAGGGAATCTGTACTTCAGTCTTTGTCCAGCGATAGTCCCACGCATCTCATGCATAAGTCATTGTTTCATATGATTCTCAGTGGAATGTATCATGACTTTGTGAAAACAAAGAAAGCTACAAATATTGGAATTTTATTTCACATCCCGGCAAGAGCAGGGTGCGGGTGCAGGTTGTAATCAAGTCAGGCCGAAGCGCCGCAATCGTGCCGATATATCTCAGGCCATAGATACAGATCTGACACGACGAGCACTCGTGAAGGATGAAGCGCTGTCTATGTTAGCTTACATATTAGTTAAATAATGTTAAGAACTAGTCGCCTAGTCGCCCACACGGGTGCATAAATGATAATAATGGCAAGGTTCTTGACTTTCGTATTGGAATAAGCTGTCAGATGGGTGGGTTCTACGAAGTAAACTTTCGTATTAGACTAAGCTGTCAGACAGGTGCCGAAACCTAGCTAAGCTAAACATATTGGAGAAAGTGATCCATCGTCACAATCGGATGTTGTGTCAGAAAAATTAGTTTTCCTTACTTTTTGAGCCTAGGTGAACACAGAGAGGTGAATTAGTCTATAATAGTCTAAGCCCTGATGCAAAACACTTTTGAACTTTATCATCCTTTCCAGTCGCTGCCTTAGTAAGATTAATACCTCTTATGTTAAGCTTCACACACTGTCAGGGGCATAAGAAACTGTATAATGCGAATAACGTACCTTCGTATAATTTTGATCATGTGATCTACTAGACTATTCATTGCGGACTAGCTAAAACAACATAATTACAAAATATATGTTCTCTCCAAGAATGTGGGGAACATATGTTCACCGTTTGTATGTCCTACTTCTTACCTCACCCTATTATATTACTATGGTATGTGAAGTTTCTCCTGATGTATCTGCGTGCCATAGGGAGAGTGATAACAGGCCGCACGCTGTCTGTTTTCGCTGCTTCTTTCCCGCGGGACTTCACACGGTAAGCTTAATTCATTAATACAAAGGACCAGGCCTTCTGCTGATAATACTATCCTGGGTGGTGTCACCATGATGAAGACATTTTTCATTGCGTCAGGGAGCCTAGGGGTTGCACCAATTAAACTTATATTAAGAGAAGCCTTGTGCAGAAACGATACAAAGCTCCTCTTGTTGAGGCCCGAAGATTGTGATGGGCTGCGCCTTTGCCTCTCACCCAAATCTTATGTGAATGAAAGTAATATGTGCCTAGGATTACAGATTTTGCGCACGTACAATGGGATAGGTGCGGGACAAGAGAAGGACCCTGTGTACCACATGTTTCTTCTCTATCTCTCTTCTTCTGTAAACTAGGTGAATCAGATTATGAACAGCTTCTCAATCTTGATCTGTCTCTGTTCTAGTAGAACAGAAGAGAAATTTCCTGGTCAGACAAATGGTATGAAATATTTGGCTAGTAAGCCAACGGTTAGCTGAAAGCTATGGACGTGATCAAGAATGATTCATTACGAGTGTCATGATGGCTCAGCCAGCCAGGAAAGTAGTAATCATAATCTTGATGTATTTTGAGCACAAGTTTACCTGAGACCATACTACCAACAAAAAGGCCATGAATCAGCTCGAGTGCCTACAGCCAATGGTTTCATCAAAGAGTTGAATGTATAGTGCCGCACTAAGCATGCAGCGACATGTGATTGCGCTAGAGCAAAAAGATGGCATATGAATTGACCATGACGCTTCACTGTGGCAAACCCAGAATTGACTAACTGCGTGAAGGTAGTTCCGCATCGTCGTACATGTTTGAATCCTTCGACACTGATTCCACAAATCACATACGCAGCCTTGTATGGCAAAGATGCAGCTTGATGAAAAGCTGCTGCCCGAGCTCCTACCCCAAGTTCAGAGTAGGTACGTAAACTCAAGCACTCTGAAAGGATTCTCATAGACTCAGTTTTCTTCTTTGGCGCAAGTACGAATTGCATTGTCAAGAAAGCTCTTTGACGTGTCAAATGCATTTGAACTTACACAACTGCAACCAGTGCCAGAGCATCCCGTAATAGAAAGAACAAATTTTGTGAGAATTGAGAAGCCAATGACTCGCTACCTTAGGCGGTGTAGCCGAGAGTTTGTTGTGGATTCGAAAGCGTGCGCGTACACAAGCACCCGTACGGCGTAGTCGACAACATACACTACATCCCATGTCTCGAACACTTTACCTGATCCAAGCATTGAAACGGTCACATTGCTGAAGACTTAGCTTCCTTTAATCCGTATTCTGATGTTGTTGTGCGTCAGCCCACACATCCCGGCCCCAAGTGGAAAGCCTTAGGTACCGCGTACGCCTTCAAACAACACCAAGCCCGATCTGTCCATCTAAGCCACAACTATCCAATATGATGATTGGACCACGCCGTCGACGACGGATCCCCTCCAGCGCCACCGTGCCTCACATCTGCATTACTTTGTTTTGGAAGGACTAGCGGTCGGGACCGATTGGATCAGACTCAGAATAGACGTCCTGTATGTCCGCGCGTCCTCAATGAAATCCCTTGGCTGCATTCCGAAGGATTGGTTGTTGCCTAGGGGACAAATGCAGTAGTTCCGTACTTGTTTAAAACCACTTCATGTTCTCTGAGCCATCTTCATGTTATCAGGACTCTATGCTGCTCGCTCCGAAACCAATCGATTAAACGCCTTAAACTCGCTAATAGTAGAACATGATGCTCACGCGCAGCGCTCTTGCAGCCTCTGAGCGCCCACTCCGCATCTTGACCCTTCTCACGACTGTCCTCACAACCCCTCTTCTTATCGCTACGACAGTCATCTCCCTCCGTGGCTATAGTTGGTCATACTACTACACCCATCGCAGCGCAACGGCCTTTTGCTTCGGATTTATCCCGCTTGCCCTGACGGTACTCGCTTCCTCTTTGAGCCTCGTATACCAACGGAAACATGGAAAGGCACCAGAAGGACGTTTCTTTTTTGTGGACGGGCTAGCGACGCTTGGGTATCTTGGTGTCTTAATTCCTATCTGGGCAGTTGAGATTGGAGCGCTGAGGGCGCCTGGGTTTGGCCTGTTGGCTGGTTACACGACTGCACCAATGATCATCAACATGTAAGTGTATCTTTTCATCATACGTCGTGCTTGACAGAAATGGCGAGACCATGTTCTTCAGGGCTGATAAACAAAAGGATTGTACACGGCTTCATGTTCTGCATTGCACCGTCAGTGGGAACATTGTTTGGTGCTGCGCCGGTACATCGGTGCCCCAACTGCCACAATAGCTTCACCACCAGCGAGGAGCGTGTCCCGGAAACGACACAAGGCGGTGAGGGATATAGCCTGCTGCGTGGAGAAGACTACCTTGATGTGGATGCTGATGCGGTGCATTACACCGATGCACTAGCTCGCGCCTCGGAGGAGACGATCCGCCCCGAAAGCGAAAGCAAAGAGAAGAACAAGAAACCAATGATCGAAGTGTAAGTTGTCAGATCAAACGGAAGTACCGCACTTTTTCATACATGACGGGTTCGGTACTGCCACCAGGTGAGGGCGCTGGAGCAGTGTCGCAATAGAAGACATTGGGCTCAGGCATTGAATGACGGCGTCGGAGTTGAAATCACACTAACGAGCGTATGGCTAACGAGAGAAATGAAGAGAAGGAAAGATAGCATCGGGTGTTAGAAATGATTTGCGTTGACGATAGTTCATACATGTTCATATTTACATCCTCCTGTTCCACCCATTCTAAATCTGCCAGTGCGCACCATCTATCCCTTCTGCTAAAGTGTATCCACATAAAAGCTTCTCCGCAAGACTCATCATTGTACACCAGAACCTTACACAGCAAAGCCAACGCCCAACTCGCTAATATAAAAAACAAACAGCGCACCGAACATTCCGTACCTCACTCAAGGTCTGAGGAGACACTTAGTGCTTAGCCGGACACGATTTCCCAGGCTTCTGCGTTGGCGGTATGACCGGGAATGTCTCGTTCTGGTCCCACTACACATCCAGCGTTAGTCATTTGCTTATACCAATGCTACACTCTCTGGGGAGCAAAAGAGGAAAACCTACGTGCTCAACAATGCACCCTTGTTCCCAGCGGAACCGATCAATCACCTCTCCGAACTCACTCGTGTTGTAGTTGACCCAACTCATAGGAGGCAGGAATGCTGTACGCAGAGGCTTGAGTTGCGCCGTGTTCCAGAAAGGCGAGAGGGCTTCCCACGCGGCATCCGATCCGTTCTTAACGCTGGGGTTATGGTTCTGTAGTTGCGGTTAGCGAGACTTGATGGCTTGTTTCGACGATGAGTGAGAATGCTTACAATGTAGTCCTTCGCGATGAAGGAGAAGGTCTTGGAGATGTCTTTCTTATAGATGAAGGCTTGGGCGAACTCGTTGAATCGAGCTTCAGTCTGCGCGAGCGTGGTGCTGGGGTTGCGCACACATGGCGCTGGCTTGACAGGAGCTGGGGCTGCCGCCGCCTGACGCTCTGCGATCGAGTCGGATCTGGATGCCAGATCAGTTGGTGCAGCGAGCACAGAGGCAACAAGTGCCGAGGTGAGAAGTGTGAAGCGCATTGTGTAAACGAGTTTTGAATTGTTTGAAACGGGAGTGTGTGGGTCACTAAACACGAGGTAGAGTGAATGGCTTTATACTCGAATGAACCCCTTCGTTTCGCATCACGCTCATATTGGAAGTTTGCCGTGACATTTGCATCGCCACAGCTTATCGTCAACTGCCTGCCTCTTTCACATACGCCGGGAAAAACAGGGGTGGTTGTGAGTACCGAAGAGCCCTGCCGAGACGAAACGGTGCGCTAGCAGGGACTTGGGAGATGAATCTGCTTAGTGAGGTAGGTTACGCCAGTGCCCTATACGACGGCTACTAAGCTATAAACAGCCGGAGGTCGGTTAGCTATGTACCCGGTTCTACCATATGACACTTGATCAAGTATAGTGCTAGTAATTCTTGGCCGCTTGAGCTGTTTGTAGTAGTCACTAACCGCAAACTGTGTGGCTATGATCAAATATAGCCGCGTTGATGGCTAGAGATTGCAGTATAGTGCTAGGAGTGGAAATGCTGCGGATTCTAATGGGACTGGCACTGGCACTGATCAGACGAATCAGCGCTAGCTGTTAGCGCTGTTCCATCTTGACTGTTATACACTGTGCCTAAGTCCTACCGGCTTTGCTGAAGGCCAGGTACATGTGTGCTCTGCAGTAAAACTAGAACACGCCTTGATAGGGACTCGATATCCCAGAGCATCAGAGTTGAATGGTACGATGGTACGGCTCGCTGAGCTGCGCATTCTTGGTAAGCCCGTCGGTCTATTCGCCATCGCCAGGCTCTGGCTGTGTTTACGTTGGAGCCAATCATGTCACCCGGAGCTTTTAGCAGAAACGTCATCCCATATACCTCCGGTAATCACAAACAAGTACCACCGAAGGCCGCTAGACCAAAACAAAAGACTTGTACAACGCTCAGCCTTCTTCTACTGACGTGTAGCGACCCGTGCCGACGCGTATGTTCTGATGCTTTGTGAGAACCAAGCCGAGCCAATCCTCTTTTGCTGCACTGATCGTAGCGCAAACTTGATATATCGCAGACATGTTGCCAAGGAATGGTCATTTGGAGCCCTCTATCGTACCTTCGGCAGTTGCGTTGCATAAGCGAGCTAACGGCATGAATGTCGGCACTTGTTGGATGTTTACTACAGAGCCTCAGGAGCACGTAGCAGCCGGAACTGACGTCAGGTGGAACTATTTTGTTTCGGTATGCGATCAATTCATCTCAAGCATGAAACACTTCTCTGGGGAGTCTTATATCGTCTGGAATTAATCAGGGTCCGTATGCGTAGCCCCACATCTCCTAGTGACGTTGTATACATCAAGGGCATACCGACGAATGGAGGCAATAATTCCATGTGCATACCGCTCACTTTGCATCAAGTTTTGTCTATGTGGGGCTACGAGCCTCTCCTTCAACTGAAGAGTTGGACAAAAACTGCCCATACCAAAAATTACAATCACCTAGCAGCCCAGTAAGTCTGACCGGTTGCGCCTAGTGATGTAAACCCGCCAAACACCTCACCTTGGCGTCGGTACTCAGTCTCGGAAAATAAAACATGGAATGAAGAGATTTCTTCTCTATTTCTCTGGCCGATATATCTTCTAGCTATGAGCAATTTATCGCCTACAAGAACTATGTCACGTATACTCTCCCATTAGATCCTCACAGAGATATAGCTTTGAACAAAAAAAAAACAGTTGAACTATCGTCACTGTGTGATATGATGAGTAACAAACACGGGTCCAATTTAACATTACTATACTTTTAGCCCACATATGTACTACCTCTTCATGAATATATGTACCCTGGTTGTTCCATCCACAACAAACAAAGCCGCTAGAAACGACACAAAAATTCCATCAATTACTGAATGAGACTTGGAAATCATACCACCGCAGAAAGCGAACAAGACATCGACCGCCCACGTCACCCCCTCACACCACTATCACAACCAGTCCAAAAAACAACCGAGATACAGCAATAAAACCACCCAACCCAACTTTCTACCACTCTGCCGTCTCAAAAGCCAACGCGCAAACAATCAAACCCCCTATCAAGTCTCCGAACAAAGAAATAAATGAATAAAATAATTAAGTTCATCTTATATAATCTGTATCAAACACTACTAAGAAAGGGTTATAAAAAAGATTCGCTAAAACATCCCTTTTTTCCATGGTTTACACACATGCACACACATACACGCCGCCGCTACCAGGAAAGAACACACAGATAGTTAAGGAAGGGGGTATGAAGGTGACAAAAAAAAACACACACAAGACAAGAAAAAAAGATGTAAAAGTAAAGCAGTCATGATCCCATCGTCATCCTTACATCTAATACCTCAACTTGCCAAGAGGCTAAAACAATACGCGCACTCCTCTCACTCTTCATCTGGATCATGAAGATGCGTGCGCGCGCACCCAGTACGCCACCGGTTTTGCTGACGCCGCCGATTTGGCCCGCTTCATCGACGTTGTCTTCCCAGACGCTGACGGCTATGCCGCTGCGAGCCACGCGCTCGAAGCAGGTTTCTGAGAGCTGCACGTCGAGCAGGACCTCGCCATGTTTCTTGCCGGTGAGCACGATGCGGCGTTCTTGTCTGGCGTCTCGGGTTCCTGGAGCGCGTTGGCGCGAGTTGGTGGGCGACGAAGGGATGCTGGGGTTGGGCGAGGGCAGCATGATGGTGAGCCGTGCGCTGCCCATGTCGCGCCATTTCTTGAGTGACTCTCGCTCGTAAAGCCTGCACTTTGTTTCGGTGATGCCGTTCGGTGCGCCGTGGGCTCGCATAAGGTCACCATTGGGGGTCGAGGCGCCCGAACCTGGTCGAGAGTTGGAGCCACTGTCAAACGAGGATCCCGTACTGCGGGATCCCAGAGTCGAGTTGCGAATGCTGAACACACCGCTCTTGCCGAACGAGAAGCGGCCGAGCGCCGAGCGAAGGGCGCTGTTCATAGTTCCTACGGAAGACTCGGTAGCTGCGGAGATGGAAGCAGCGCGTGTGCTTGATTTTCGGTAGCTGCTCCTCCTGCCCAGAGTGCCACCAAGCCATCCCGAAGAACTTTCGTTGCTTGTCCTAGCGGCGTTTTGGCGATCCATGGCTTCGGCCCAGCTTGATTGTCCGTAGGGTCCGCGGGCGTTCTGGAGCGCAATGTAGGTGGGATTGTTAATACGCGACTGGTTGATCAACGAGTACAACTGCGTGCATTCGGCTGCGTTGCGACTTCTCAGCATAATATTGTTTCCAGGCTTGAGACGCGACTCTGCAGTGGGTGGGGAGCGAATGGAGATATCAATGGCCGTTGATTTGCGCAACGGTACCAGAGGGGTAAGCTCAACCGCAACTAGGGGAGCACTTCCCTCGGGAACAATAATCTCGTCGCCGTCAGCGAGGAAAGGTTTTGAGTGATTGCTTGAGATTTCAAAAACCTCAATCTTTCCTGGTGTAATGACGACGCTACATTCGTCGGGGTGCAGGCTGTCCCATTTGCCTTGCTCAGACCAGGCAAAAAGGGACGCTACTGTTCGTGAGGCCTTTCCAGAGTTTTGTGGCACAGTTCGGTAAGGCGAGTTGGAGGCAGATTGGGAGGGAGTGATGGTGCCATTGGGAAGGGTATAGATGGAGGGCGGGGGTGAGACTTTGGGGAACTTCTTAGTCTCTTCTTCTGTCTTTTCGGCCGTCGTTGGGCGGCTCTGCTCTCGGGTCGTAGTGAGTGGGCGTGAAGAGTATCCACGGGGACCGATATAACCAATTGGCATGAGTGGCATCGGCACATCGTCATCGAGCTCATCCTCTGATGACTCGGAAGTTACGCTCTCTTCCGCTTCTTCATCTACCTCTTCCTCGGACTCGGAGTCTTCCTCACTTTCACTCGACTCCTCCGTGCAGGTAGATGGTTCATATTCGTGCTTCAGCGGTGAAGAGGAACGGCGTTTGAGCTTGTAGCCAGGGAGCGTGGGCACGAGTACAGGTGTCTTGGAGCCCTTGAGTGTTTCAGGGCTTGCTGGACTGGGCGAACGGTGTGGCGGAGTGGGTGGGGGCGGTTCATCGACTTGGGGCTCTGCGACGTCCTCGACCGTGATGCTGTGCTTCTTCTGATGCATCTTGGGAGGCGCAGAGGATGTCTCACGAGCATTGTCCGTTTCTCTGTGTGAGTCCTCGGAGAGGATCGAAGACTGACTTGACTTTCTTTGCCTGGGAATGCTGGGCAGTTCCAAAGAAGGAACAGATGAAACCCGCCTATGTGTTTGCGTACGTTGAGGCGAAGGCGGGGAGCCTGGGGGAGAAAGCTCAGACTCGGTGACAGTACGATTGTCTGCTTCAGAAGAGTCCGAGTCTGAGTCCTCAACCTCAGACGTGGGCATCCAGACACTAAAGCCCTTGCTTGACTGCGAGACTGCCGATGGAAGAGACTGAGGTCGTCGTTTGGTCGACTTTCTGCGGGGCTTCGCCGGCTCCTCCGCTGGCTTCACATCTTCGACTTCAGTCGGATCGTCTAGCGTTATCTGGCGGGATGGACGTCCAGCGTGTGGAGATCCGGCGTTCTTGGAAAGCCTCTTTGCTCTTGTTCGCTTCAGGCTTGACGGAGAACTGGTGTTGGCCATGCGGACTGCTTCGTCGAGGCCGCGAGGGGTCCTGTCAGCATCCTCTTGAAACTGACTTGTTGGGAACATTTGTTCCACTGGAGTGCGCGGCTCTGCCTGGGAGGCATCCCTCGCGTCATAGCCATCCCCACTGGCAGACGTAATGGGCGATACGGCCCGTGATTTGTTTCGCTTGTGTGGCGTATCGTAGTGCCATACCTTTGATACTTCGGTATGTTGCTCGCCGATAGGAATATCGATCTCATGTGGGCTGGGAGTTCGGCTCTTGTCTGGGGGCGTGGAGCCTGTTTCGTTGGTCGGGGAAGAAGAGCTGTGGCTGCTCGATGGCCGCTGTGCTTCACTAGTTGCGGCCTGAATCTTCCTGACTTCAGACATCTGCGGGGGGATTGGATGAAGTCCAAGCATCTGCACCCATTCAAACCCAGCTTGTTCATCATCAGATATCAGCGACATGACCTCGCTCCATTCTGATCCATCAGCCTGTTTGCCGCGGATCATGACAATAATTTCACCCTTGGCATCGCCATTGCGAGCCGATGCATTGCTAAGTTGGACCGGTGGTAGGAGGAGCCATCGTCCCGTGGAATCGACTTCACAAATCAAAATATCGCCTCCAGCCTCCTGGCCTGGTGCATTGTCGCGGAGTAAAATCTCAACGCGACAGCTGATTTCTTGACCACTCGAATGGTAGAGGTGCAAATCAAAGTGGTCCCTGGCACGCACACATCGTGTCGGATCAACTCGGACGCCCGCAAGAGGGGCGAGACTTCGAGGATCACGGGCACGAGTGGGGTCAATGTTGGCCGCTGCTTCGTCTTCGAGGCGGGCTTGCTCATCATTGGACCGCTTTCGAGCGGCAATGACCAAGTCTTGGAAGATACTGGAGACCTTCTCCAGGCGCTCGGATGGTTGTACATAGTTGAGGCCCTTCAAGCTCTTGGACAGATACTTTAGGCGCACCAGTGGGCGCTTGAGCATGTAGGCAACATCAACACGTTCGCCGTCGCTGTTGACAACGTATCCCTCTGCATTGCGTGGCATCCCTTCGTCCCACGGAGCGCCATCGTCTGGGCCATTCACGACCTTGGCAGGTTTGAAAGGATCCTCATCAGCGGGTGCAAGGCTGATGACAACATCTTGGAAGCCTAGACGCCAGACGGAAATATAGTCGGAGTAGACACGCTGAGCGTTTTGCGCCCATGAGATGAGCTCGTCAGAATCATCTTTGGGAACGCGCTTGTGCAGGGACTTGAGGCGCTCTAGACAGACACCCATGTCGACGATGGGCTTGGTGATTTCACTTGGGTCTGATGTTTTGGACGAGCGGGAGAACAAGCCAGCGGCGATGGCGGCCTCGGATTTGTTGAGCACACAGCTGAGGAGAACAGGAATGACACCATCGACAAGCGTGCGGAGCTCTCGCATGTACTTTGTCTCGTCGGAAGCGAGCTCGTTCATAATGTCCTCGACGGTGCGTTGGCCAAGCGGCTCCTGTTGGTACGAATGCTGCGCGCGGAGACGATGCTCTTGGAGCCTGTTGCTTTGGGCATGGAAAGGACCGACATAAGATCCTCGTGCCTGGCAAGCTTCTTGCGGCGGGTGCTCTGGCGACTGATGATGGTCGAGGTCTCGGGGTTCAAGAGCGAGCCGACCTCTGACGGGGGTGCGCGGTTCCTGGGAGCCTCAGACAAGGCAGTCAGTGTGTCTGATTGTGCTGACTCGGAAGCGATGGTAGATAGTCGCTTCCCACGGGAGGGGAACTTGCGCGGACCCAATATCTGGCGTGGTCGCAATGGCTGTGGCATTAGGTCGGACAGGTGATCGTCAACAGGCGAAGTAGGGGCAGCTGGGTCGGCATCTTTGTCTGGAGATTCTTCCTTGGGCATGTCGTCGATGGAGATGGCTTCTCGAAGGGGAGACGACATAGATCGACCCTTCGTAGGGGAGTACTGGCTCCGCCTTGCTCCGCGGCGCTTCAGACTTGGTGACGAGGCAAAGGACACTTCGCTGTCTTTGTCTTGCACAGTTGTCTCAGTCATGGTATCTGAAGTGACGACGGACGAGCTTCTTCGAGATCTTGTGTTTTAATGGTCATCTCGTGGCTGGAGCGCCTGCTTCGTCGTCGTCGTCGCCGCCTACTGCCGCTGCCGCTACCGCTGCCGCTGCTGCTGCGGCTGTGGTGCTTATCGACGGACTCGTCCATTGTCCGCTCGGTAGATGCACTGACATTTGACTTGTTGACTGGGTAAGGCAGGTCAAGAGACGACATAGATTCCTTGGACGCCCTCCTCTTCGACTCCTTGACGGATTCGCCGCGTGTTATTTGGGTGGATGTGGTGACCTCCGATCTGTCGGCTGTGGCAGAGAGGTCTGGGGAGGAAGCGGACTCCTTGGACTTGCGCCTGCGTCGCGAGCGCGTCTTTTTGATAGGTGCTTCTTCGGTGATGTCAGTGGAGAGAGTCACTTCTGACGTTCCGAGGTTCGAGGGCGACTCTGTGCTAGACACGGAGGCCTTGGATCTTCTTCGCCTGGGGCGGGATTTTGGTTCTGAGAGAGGGTCGGGTGTCATGCTGAGCCAGGCTTCTAAGCGGCTTCCTGCAGGCTTGGCTGGGGTTGAGTCTAACACGGCTGGTATTGTCAATGGCGTGGCGGCCTCTTCCTCGGTCCTTGGGTATGACCTGCGACTCTTTCTCCGGGAGGGCTTCTGAGGACTTCTCAGGGCTTCGTCTGCTGTGCGGTCGCCCTGGCTTCGTGGACGGCGGCGGCGCCGACGCTCTCGTAGTTCTTCATTTCGTGGTGATGTGAATCTGCTCTCTCTTGGGAATGAAACGGCGCTTTCTTCTTCGTACTCGACTGTGACGACTAGGTTCGGATCTACACTCAGTGCAGTGTCTGACTTGTTGGTTGGCTTTTGTGGGTATCGTGCAAGGTCGTCTGCCGACATGGATCCTCGAGGTGAAGTGCGCGCACGTCGTCTACTCGGCCGCACTCGCACCAACTCTGTTTTTTCTCTGTCAAGTTTTGGAGATTTTGACGGTGACGGCGCCCCTTCGCTCTTTGTGCCTTTGCCGCTCCCTCCTCCGCTACTTGTCGGCCGTTGGTCGCTGCCGGAGCTCGATGGTTTTGAGGGTCTGCGTTGCTTGGGCGGAGGCTTTATCTGTCCGGTACTTTTTCCAATGTACTCGGCGAGGGGGAGGAGAGGGTTCTGCATGGGGGCTGCAGGCGCAATAGGCTTGAGTTCCGGGCTGGCGGGCTTCTTGGGAATGATTTTCGAGGGGCGGACCCAGGCATTGGGGATTGTCTTAGGCTGGGGACGGCCGGTGTTTTCCTTGGGGAGGAGTTGCTTGCTGCGCCAGTGGGAATCGCTGATGACGCGCTTCTTAGGCGCGGTTGCCGTCAGGACGTCCTCGTCGAGCTCATTGTGGGGAATGGGAGTCTTCTTCGGGGAGCCAGGGCGCTCCGGGCTGGCGCCGACCGACTTGCCCCGCTCGTGGGCGGGTTTCCAGTTTGGCTTGTCATCGAGCGGCTTTGCTTTGGGCGTGGTGGAGGGCTTGGGCACGGGGGCTGGGCTTGCGTCTGGGGGGGTGGTGTCTTTTGGTCCGGCCGGGGAGGATGCGCCGTCGGGCTCGATGTCCTGCTGCCAGCGCTTTATCTTGTCGCGCACGTTTGCGGGCTTGTTGATGCCAATTGCCTTTGCAAAGTCCTTGCCATCCATGCCGGTCTGTTTGTCCGTCGCGCCCATTTTCTTGCCTGGCGGGCCATTTCTCTTCTGTGCAGTCGGATTGTCGGGGTCACTGGGCCGGGGGGAAGCGGGCATCGAGTCCCGCAATCATTGGAGCAGCAGGCAGCGTGGGTCGCGGGCGTGTGTCGTGTTTGCGGGAGCGGGAGAGGGCGGGCGGTGCGGGTGTTTTGGTGTTTTGGTGTTTTGGTGATGTGCGGGCGTGTGGCTGGACGAGTTTCCAGAGCTACGCCGGAGCTGGTGGTCCCCGCGGGAGGGCCGTGACGGCGCGGTAGGGGCGAGCAGAGGCGATATCACGGGCCAGCGAGCGCGCGGTAGGGAGCGAGCGAGGTGAGGGCTGTCAGGCCATGGGGAGGGAATGGGTTGACAGTAGCGCAGCGCAATGGGAGCAGGCAGGCCGGCGGACGGTGTGATGATGTTGGATGACCCAATAGGTGCGGATAGCGCCCAAGGCCGGCCTTGATGCAAGCAGGCATGGCACGTCCCCAGGCCTGTAAGTAAGGACATGCAATGCAAAAAAGCGATAACAGCCGATCGGGGCTCGAGGGCGATCGGCAGCGGGTGCTCGCACATGCGCGTGGATGCGTGTCCATGTTGTGCTATGCTCCGACGCGGTGTGTCTGGGCGCATGTCTGTCTCTATCTCGCCCTTCACGACGCCGCAACTCTGGACACACTCCCCCAAGCGTACCACCGCCCACGGCCACGGCCACGGCCACGACGACGACGAGAGCGACCCACGCCGACCCACGGTCTGCCGGCCCAGCGTAGCAGACACGCAGACACGCCAAGCAACAGTACAGCTGCCATTCCAAGTTTACACACGTGTCGGCCAAATGCAGGCATTGGACGGCCCATTTTCTGCCAACATGCTGGCATGATAGTCTCATTGTGCATTCATAGCGCTGCTACCACTCCTCACCACCTTCGACCCGTCTCAGCCTAACAATTCTAGCCTGCCGCCTATTTTCCCCTGGAGCGTTCATACTCGAGGCTAGCGAGCACAAACGCCGCGCTGCCCAACACGCTGTTATACAATATCGGCCTTCCCACGTAGTACTGCAAGCAGGCTGTCAGCATCTTCACGCCAGAGTGTTTTTTTCCGCTGCCCATGGCATACATACCTCGTAGGTCGCCGTCGAGTTCAGGCTGCACACGCTCACGGTGCCGTTCCACCCCAGCGTCCCGTTTGCGTTATGCACGACAAACGTGTTTGCAACGTACTCATACGCCCGGTGGGCCACCTGTGTCAGGGCCGGGGCATCGTGGTCACGTGTCAACACACCCAACCGCACGCCCTTGAGCAGCGAGTAGATAAACATGCTGCTCCCGCTGCTCTCAATGTAGTTGCCCTCGCGGCCCGGCTGGTCGAGAACCTGCCACCACGCACCCGTCTTGCTGTCGACCGCGCGCGCCACAGCACCCATGAGCTGCTGGAACCTGGCCGCGACATTCGCTCGCGTTGCCTCCGCCGACGCCGGGAGCAAGTCGAGCATATCAATGAGTGCCATGCAGTACCATCCCAGACTGCGACCCCACACATGCGGGCTCGCGCCTGTGACGTTGTTCGCCCACACGGCCTCGCGACGGGCGTCGTAGCCATGCACCAGCAGGCCTGTCTCCTTGACAAAGCAGTGCTGCCACAGCAAATCCAGCTGTAGTTCAATGTCATCCAGACAGTACGGATCGCTGCTAACAGTCTGCGTATATGCTGTCATGAACGGAGCATAGCTGTACATGCCGTCTAGGTAGCTCCAGTATGGATACACATAGTACCACAGCCCTCCCTGTGCGTTCTTGGGCTGCAAGTCAACGCTGCGTCGGAGCTCCGACACACCCACATGGTACTTTTCCAGCTTCGTCTCCTGCCACGCCAGCAGCAACCCGTTTCCATTGCTCAGCCGGTCTAGCGGGTAGCTCGTGTCCTTGGTAGCGTTGGACACCACGGGCACAACCGAGTCCACGC
This sequence comes from Curvularia papendorfii, assembly GCA_000817285.1. Taxonomy (NCBI): domain Eukaryota; kingdom Fungi; phylum Ascomycota; class Dothideomycetes; order Pleosporales; family Pleosporaceae; genus Curvularia; species Curvularia papendorfii. The sequence continues at coordinate 72,982 of JXCC01000310.1, read as the reverse complement.
TCCGAGTAATGTAGGCGTCGAGGGCCGGCTTGCAAGGATCTTGCTGATAGTAGGACCCCAGTGCATGGAATGTTTTTTGCGTGAATCCGGCTTGCAGCAGCGCCGAAACGTCGGCCTGGCTGTTCAGAATGCCTTGCTCTCGAGACATGATGGATTGTGCCATTTGCAGCGACAGCGCCTTGGACCCATCTCCCGTGCTGTGTGGCAGCGCCGTGGTGCAGCCCCAAAGGGCAAAAGAGTAAACAAGACCTGTGCTCAACCGCATTCTGACAAGCGGGAACCAGAAAAAAAGAATGACGGGTGCTGCGACCAGATTGGCAGCATGCATCGATTCCTTTTGTACCTGATGGTTTGCATGCAGTGATCTCATCTGTTCAACAAGCAATTAAACAATCCGCGCAAGCTTTCGCCACTAAAATCTCACCAGTAATCCCGCATCAGTGCACGCCCATGACATATGTGACACATTGTAATGTCCAACTTTTCCGGCTTATTCTCGCTCTTGGTCTATTTTTATTACAAAATTCTTATCAGTCAAGTTCGTCTTGATCAAGACGTTACCCAGAATCTAGTCCATGTGCAAACCACACTAGACGCTCGTATCCAACACCATTCATAACAACAATGAGCTCGTCAGCATCGTCAACCAGAACCCACAGCGCCCGTCCACCCAGCTCGACTCCGCAATGGATGCATCGTCAAGGCTCCTAGTTCCGCTTCTTGCTCAGCTTCTCCACCAGCCTCGCCGCATCGTTGACAGCCGCAAAGGCGCTCCACGTCGCCATGACGCTCTGGTACATGAGGTATCCCGGGATGACGATCCAGAAGGCATTCATCAGGACAAAGTAGCCCCAGTAGTAGAACTGCTCCGGGCGCGAGTACGACAGGTTGAGGATGTAGTGGTCAAACAGCGACGTGGTATAGTACAGGACGTCTCCGTAGAACTGGCCGAGCGAGACAATGAGCTGGGCCGGGTAGCGGAGCGGGTGGTCGATGGAGATAAGGTAGGCAGTCAAGAAGGAGCCCGGTCCCCAGAAAACCTGCAACAGCCATGATCAGTCGTGGGCACCACAGCCAATGGTCGGGGTCCATGTACGTACCGCAGTAATGGTCTCCATGCACAGCACAAAGGCGTCCTGGGTGAGGTAGCGCGAGTCGCTCAGTGCGTACTCCTTCCACAGCTGACCAAAGAGATCGTTCATGCCGCCCATGTTGCGGAAGTTGTAGGCAAAATAGCCCTCGAAGAACGAGTGGATGCAGCCGCACAGGACAAACCACATGATGGTCGACAGGTCGGCGGTGCTGGCATTGGGGCGCGTCCGCTTGACCAGCACGTATGTTACACCAAAGATGGCGACGCAACCGGCAACAAACTTGAGCACCAGGTCGAAAGTGCCGTTGGTGTTGGCCAGATAGCCCACAATCTCCTTCTCAATGGGATAGTAAGGGTGCGCGCCCTTGGGCAGCGATGTGTTGGCCTGGGTCATGGCTGGAGATAATAGCGTGTAGATAGGAAGAAGGCAGCGAGCGGCGTAGAAGCGAAGATGGGAGGGAGAAGGAAAAAAAAATACTAGACAGCAACAGCAGCAACGCCAATGGGCGGTCTGGCTTAGCAATGCAAGCACGGTGTGTAGTGGTCGTGGTGCCAGATGGCCGGAGTTGCAAAAAGGGAAAATATTCTGGGGCAGAGGGATCAGCGCTAATGGGCGCGGCAGGGGGCCGCGTTGTTGGCCCCTTGAGCGCTTGCCCAGTCGCTTGCCTGGCGCGAAAACATGTGACTGCTGGGCGATGGATTTTTTGACGTGTTTGCCATGGCATGGCTCAATTGCAAACTGTGTTCACTCTTGCCCTCATTTCTTTTCGTGCAAGGTTTCCCATCTGAGTCAGCCCAAGTCTTCGTCATCGTCTCTTGAACCTTCACCACCCGAGCAACGGCCGGGCACATGCCCCAGCTGTTATCATAGACGACTAGAGTATAGACAGGGCAGAAGAAAGAAACAACCAAGCCAAAAGAAACGGATGTGCCGCTACTACTGTGCAAGAACCAATCGACAGACAATGTTGAGGCGTCCCAACTCAGGTATTCGCTCCATTCAACGGTAGATGCTGCCGAGCGCCTCCACCTGCTCGTACCCTGTCTACCCGTGCGGCTACCTCGGCTTCTACCCCAGCTTCTTCACCCTCCCGACGTCACACTGTTGCACTCTGCCACTGCCATCAACCAACATGTCGTCTAAAGAAGCATCGACCCCAGCCAAATGGGAACTTGTCTCCAAGAAAAAGAAGGCCGAGCAAGATGCACGCATACCCGCCGACTGGAGGCTGAGCACGTTGCCAGGGCCAGAGGTTCACAACTACACGGAGATACCACGACAATGTGGACTCTTGACACAAGACGAGCTTCAAATCACAGAAAAGTACGATGCCGTTGCACTAGCTGCAGCAATCAGAGAAAAGCGACTGAAGTGCCTTGACGTAGCCAGAGCATTTTGCAAAGTAAGCGTTGCGTCCTGGATATAAGCCAAACATAGTCCGTGTCCTAATCTGAGGTAGCGAGCGGCCATTGCTCACCAACTCACCAACTGTCTTACCGAGATTTTCTTTGAGGATGCGCTGAAGAGAGCTTCTGAACTAGATGCCCATCTAGCATCGGGCAAGCAGCCTCTGGGGCCTCTGCACGGCGTGCCAATCTCGCTCAAAGACACATTCAAGGTCCGCGGCTTTGATGCATCCATTGGCATCGCTGCTTTGTGCTTCAAGCCGGCGACTGAAAACTCCGTCTTGGTGGATTGCCTGCTCAACGCTGGCGCTGTGCTTTACTGCAAGACCAATGTCCCCCAGACACTCATGGCCTTGGACTCTCACAACAACGTCTTTGGCCGCACTACCAACCCGCTCAACACCGCTGTCACAGCTGGCGGAAGCTCAGGCGGCGAGGGCGCCCTGCTTGCTATGCGTGGTTCTGTCCTGGGTGTCGGCACTGATGTCGGAGGCAGCATTCGCATTCCAGCCATGTGTGACGGGACATTTGGTATCAAGCCAAGCTGGGAGCGTATCCCCTACGCCGGCCAAGAAGCCGGAGCTCTACCTGGTGCATCCAAGATAGGGATTCCCGCCAGCGCAGGACCACTTGCCCATAGCATGCGTGATATTGACCTCTTCTTCAGCGCCGTGGCAGCCCAGAAGCCCTGGGAAAAGGACCCAGATGTTGCACCTCTCACATGGCCCTCCTTCTCACTCACTCAACGGAAGCTAAGAATTGGCATCGTCCGACGCGACGGAGTCATCGACCCCCACCCACCCATTGCACGCCTCCTAGACGAAGTCAAAACCAAGCTCATCCACTCCGGCATCGAAGTCGTCGAAATGGACATCACTCCGCTCTTCTCCCAATGCCAGTCCCTCGCCAACGCCCTCTTCGGCCTCGAAGGCGGAAACACCATGTTCGACCTGCTCGAATCCTTCAATGAGCCGCTCTCCCCCTGGCTCTCGACCCGCCTCAAGCGCAAGAAACCCGTCGACCTGGCCAAAGCCCGGCAGCTCCACGGCAAGCGCGAGAAGTTGCGATCCGAGTTCCTCCGCATATGGAAAGACCAGCACGGCGACATTGACGCCTTCATCTGCCCAGTCGCTCCCCATCCCGTCCCGCCAATCGATGCATACAACGGCGTGAGCTACACGAGCTCCTTCGTGCTGCTAGATTACCCCGCAGGCGTAGTCCCTGTGCGACGCTTCGCAAAGCACGATATGCAGGGCGAGATGCCGAGCACTGAGCCGCTGGGTAGCTGGGACAAGGCGAATCGCGCTTTATGTACGTCCTTCTTACCTCTCCAACCCCCTTACTTCCATACTAACTTGAATACAGGGACTAACTTCGACCGCTCCGTCTACCTCGACACGCCCCTCTGCGTGCAGGTCGTTGCGCCCCGCCTGCAAGAAGAGAAGCTGGTAAAAGCCATGACGGCTATTGACGACGCGCTTAGGGCACAGACGCATGTAGCTAAGTTGTAATGTTGTCGTATACAAGAAATCAATACAATATATTGTTAAAAAGTGGTCCTTCTTCCATCAAATCACCAATCTTCAGTAGTATAGTGGTCAGTATTTCCGCTTGTCAAGCAATTGGCAGCTCGCGGGAGACCGGGGTTCAATTCCCCGCTGGAGAGTTCTATTTTTTTTCCTCCAGTGATTCTTTTTTTCTTGAGATTTTTTTGGGGAGGTATGTGGTGGAGCAGAGCGGAGGGGCGGGTCGCTGACTCGGTTGCGGTGGGGACTCGAGAGCCTCGCACTTTTTTTTGTGGGGCCGAGGTACAACACGCCGCATGGTTTGCGCAATGGGCCAAGGGAGAGATGGTGGGATGGTGTAGGGAGGAGAAGGGAAGGCTGGGAAGATGGCGGTTTGAAAGGAACTGCTCTAGAGATTAATTTACAATGTGGAAATGTGAAGAGAGAATGCTGGATATAGAGGTTCATGTGAATCTAGAAGTCTGGTAACTAATGAGAAGGTTGGTAAAGAAAGATCTTTTCATATTTTTCTTGCACGTCTCATCTCTCTTGGGCTTGCTTACCCTTCTTTCTAGCCCAATTTATTGTACTCAACTGGCTACCCTGGGCTTTGCCAAGTACCAGCACCGATATACAAAAAGACGAGCTTTCCTTCCACAGTCACCGAAAATTTCGTGAGTGATGATGTCTAACCTCGAGCTGGCGTTGGGTATTGTAGGTGCTGTGACTGCAATTGATTTGGCGATACGGTGAGGTTTTTGGCTTGATATTTTACATAACTATCATAGTCCGCGTCTCTGATGTACTAGTTTTTTTTTGGACAATTGTAAAGGTCAACTTGTCCTACAGAGAGCTGGTGAGACCGTTACCAAAAAATAATATACTGTTAAACTTGCCAATATTCAAATCTACAAATGTAGCAAACGGACTCGAGGCATTTACTTGCGAATGATAAGCCAATTTGAGACCTTCCAACAAATTGGACATCACTTAATAAGCAGCGCTTTGCCATCTGGAGATTGGTGGTCGTTGGTATGGCTTCCTATTATCTACTAGTCTACTTGAAACGAATTAATTTGTCTCTCGTGTGTGAGAATAAAGCCTGCGCACTGCCCAGGTTCTCGTTTCCTTCGTACCCGCACATATAAAATGTTGGCCTAAAAGACAATGCTAGGCAGTGGCTCGAGTAACTAAAATGATATCAGCTTAGCCAACGTTGCTTGATTGGTGATCAAATGGTCGATGTCATGAATCCGACGCTACTACTAGAGCAGTCATCTGATAAGAATAGCTGTGGCCTTGACTGCCATCACGTTTGCGCTCCCCACAGATGCCTATACCGTTACTATAGAAACAACGAAGCGATACACTCCTCGCATCGGCTCTCCTCTAGCCTATAGCCAATTAGGTTTTTTTTTCTAATTAGCGTCCCTCCGCCACTTACTTCCATGCCTTCATGATGGATATTATGTTTTACATGAGTTCGTACCAAATGTATTTGTAGCACACTCTAGCCATAACTTCTTAAGCGTAGCCTCCTATGGTACCATCAACTCCGTTGCCTGAGATAAGGGACTTGGCTATACTGGCAACAGAGTAAAACCGACGTAGTTGTCGAGACCCCTTCTGAAAAGCTCTTCCAGCACTAGCGCACCTAGTCCTTACTAACCTCCTCTCTATCTGTTACGAAACTTAGAAGGAAGTGTGACGCTCAAGAACAGCAGATCGCACGGCATGGCGGGCAACGTATGCGAAGACCCACCAAGGAACCGACAAGACCATGCGACCGTTCTCACGACACTTACTTCTTCTCAGGAATTCTTGCGATGACAAACCATCAGAAAGCATAAAAACCAAAGACAATCTACGAGAACACTGAGAATGAGAACGTGTGTACCAACAGGTAATGAGCCCTTAGAGCTTAATGTATTCAACTGAAGTTACGGACACAAGCACAATACAAATATTGTACTTTGGAGTTACTGTTATGTACCCTGTCGTCTCATCTGTGAAAACCAAGCACATACAGTCTTGACACCAGGAGTTTTATATCACTCGTAGTCGAAATCCCCTCTCAACACCTATGCATCATTATATTATATAGTAAAAGATCTTCACGTATTGCAGACCTATAATAACCCGTTATTAGCATTCTTGCTATGAGATTGGATCTAGTAATCATAGAAAAGTAGTAATATGAAGACTTACACATCCTGTAAAATCACAACGGCCGTTCTGGAGATACATGTGACAAATCTGTGATGAACTATCAGAAGCTGTTTCACTTAGCTAATGAGTGAATAGAGAACCTACGCCATTTTTTCCACTTGACCATTGACAAGCTAGATTGCAATTTTGAGCGGACCCGATATTACAGTCTTCCTGACAGATAGAAAGGTTAGAATGTCTTTCAACTAGCGCTTGATTCTTTGAAGAGATCAGACTAGCTCGATCCGAGATAGTCAGAGCAGCTGAATGAACTGCAAATAAAGCGGGAAGGATGGTAAAAAATTGAGCCCGCATTATATTGTTGAAGTTTCTCTTGTGTTGCAACTCTTCTTAAAAACATGCAAACAGGTGTGGTGCTCATATAACCCTAAAGTAGTATAGATGTCACTGAATGAGCAGCAGGACGAACATAGCGGGCCTAAATATATATTTGCCGTTGCAACTCTAAAAGCAAGTCTCCCCGAATACAGCTTGTACACGTAAACTACTCATCGCATAACGTCAGCACTGTCGTATGACCAGTTTCTAAGCTTAAAAGTGAACTCTAATTTCTGTGACTACTATGGTCTTGCGCTTACAATTTTGTTAGCGCCACACTTGCATTAGATCACTTGAGACGACGCTAAGCTATTTCTATCTAGATGCCATCTAAGAGCTAATCAAAACTTCGTATCTCACTACTTTAATGTCAGGCTAAAGTTCTGTTACTGGGCCGTGCGCAGAGGGCGTGACTGAGCTTAATTAAGTGCCTAGATACTATGCTGAGCTCCTCTTGGCTAATTCTAAGCAAAAAAATATACAGCATTGCGTTATACCGTCAGGATCATAGAACTTTAATCTACGAATACGATAAAATTAGCATAGCCTCATCTTCGGTCAGCTATTACCGGTGTGTCGTCGACAAGAAGAATTCTCTTCTTGACGAGGTTAGGAGTACCTGCTCTGTCTATAACTGTACGACTCCACAATAAGACTTCGAACTTGATAGTATCAGGCGCGACTTTATCTCTTTACGTGCGGAGGAACAAGTTGTGACTTGCACGTCATTTGAACACTCCTGTAGGTCATTAACACATGTTGATCGTGCGAATTATTTCTAGCCTATTGCCTGATGCCAGGATGCAGCTACGGATAGGCAGAAGATGTCGTGGCAGATTGAAGAGGTGATGAGCGAGTCGGCAATGGTTGGAGTAGAGCCATCAGGGAAGAAGACGAGCCAAGTTCAGATAATAAGCCATGGTACAGGCGGTCCATGAGCGTGCGCGTGATTTGGAGCGGCTTGTTGCTCAAGACACGTGAGTAGAGAGTTTCCAATTCAATGCCTCCAGAATACTGTACCAAAGACTCTCATGATAATAACTATTCTGTAGGTGGCCATTGTGGTGGGGGGTTGCATTGGCTGAACGGCTGCAGGTAGTAGTAACCGTGCCCCGTACCGACGGGGCCGGTGGGGTGCTAAACCATTTCGAGCCACCGGCGTACAGATTCTTGTATCAACCAATCTGCTACCCGGTGGAACACGGATGCTTCTCCAAATGACTTTAGAAATAAAAGCATCACATCAAACAATAAAATACGTGGCAAAACGGACGGATAAACTCAGAAAATCGACCTCGTTCTTCCCATTCCTTCATTGAATTTTACAATTCTTACCACTGATGGCTGCTCTGGATGTCATCATAATCGGGGGAGGGCTTGCTGGAAGCTGTTTGGCCAATGGACTTCTGAATAGGGCAAGAGACCTCGTAAATGTCGCCATCTACGAGAGGGACGAGCGAGATTCTGGCCGCGACGGCTACCAGATCCGCCTAGGGTCATATGCACTTACAGGATTTCGGGAATGCTTGACGCAGCAGCAGTACACACATCTGTTGCTCTGTTTTGGCAGATCCGGAGGCGTTGTCTCTTCTGCACCAGCTATTTTCGATACGAACATGAAACTCCTCTTGGACCTCAGCAAGTTCCCGGCGTACCAGAAGTCAGCACCGATTGGACGGGCTCGCCTGCGCAACTTTTTGCAGGCACCGCTCCTGGAGCAGAACGTCATACAACATGGCAAGACTTTCGTGCGTTACGAAGTTATCGAGCCACAGGGTTCTCAGGAAAGTAAGATCAGGGCCCATTTCTCCGATGGCTCAAGTGCAGATTGTCACATTTTGATCTCAGCCGAAGGCAGTGGGAGCCGAATCAACAGACAAACTGGATGCAACAACATAATCGACCCGCCGCAGACGGAGAATGGCGGCGTCCTGGGGAAATGTCACGTCCCATGGTCTGTCCTTCGCAACCTCCCACGGGCATTGGTGGAAAAAGGCTCGATATACACGGCGAACAGAAGATGCAGACTGTTTGCTGCCGTTTACCTTCCGGACAATATCACTTTGCCCCAGCAGAAGGCGTCATGTAAGCCCGATGGAAAGCTGGAAGAACTAAGCCACTACGACGAGGCACAAGCGTCGCTTATGGTTGGCTTTACTTGGGATGGGGGACTTTCTCCACGCCAGGTCGTCAAGCTGGCTGACCCCAAAGATTACATGCGGAAGCAGATGGCAGAAGCTAAGTGGCACCCAGACTTTATGAAGCTTATCGACGTCCTGGAGCCCAATGCGCTTCAGGCCGTCTCCCTGCGGCAAGCTAAGCACACGCCTGTGGATTGGCGGCGACGGGCGCGAGCGGACAAAATCCATGCGTCAAACCCTGACATTGCCCATCCGCAGGTTTGGCTCATGGGTGATTCCTTTCACCCAATGCTCCCAACACGCGGCATGGGTGCCAACAATGCCATATGCGACACAGCCGATATTCTCGGGCCTCTGGTCGAGCTAGCGCGGAAGAAAAAGGAGCTCGGCTACATAGCGGACGAGCAAGTGAGCGCTCAGCTGGCTGTATATGAGGAAGCCATGATTCCCAGGGCCATGGGTTGGGTCAAGAAGAGCGCTCAGCAAAGTGTACGTTGCCTCTTCCCTTGCATGCCTTCTTTTACAACCATAGTGACTAACGGTGTACGCAGTTGCCGAACCTCGACAGTATTCAAGGCAGAGTCATCATCCTCTTTGTTCGCTTATTGCTAGCAGTTGTAGGTGCTGTCATCCAGGTCGCTAGAAAGTTGGGTTGGGAGCCCAAGGATGAAGCGCCTGAGCTTCCTTAACCTCGATCTCTTCGTGGCGATGCCACTTGGTTTTAGAAAATTAGAAGCACCTCACAGATGGGTGAAAGAATCAAATGTTTTCAAGTTGATAGGTGCCTGGTGCCAAGGATTTGCATTTGTGTAGTGTAAACCTATTCCACTACTTCTCTATTACCTTGTGTGTGTGTGTGTGGCTGGCGCAGCTATTGAATTGAAAGCCATTATGTCACATACAGCATGGTTACAACGAAAGTGGTTCCATGCAAGCCTGCCGTGCATTTCCTGGGCCCAGATGCTTTTCATTAAGGAAGCCCCACATCATTAAAGGAAGTAATACCATTAATAAACGGCACCGGGAACCCAACTTGATCAACCTCAGACCATCCTGGATGTAACGTCCCGTCCCCAAAGAGGAGGTAGAGAGTGGCAAATAGTACGATGACGTTTGCCTGTGCCTTGGTAGCAAGACCAACTGTGCAGAGCAGAACGCACTATACGCCTAGGGTTGCAAGCCAAGCTTCTCACCAGCATTAGGGAAATTCTCGCCATCTCTTCTTCTACAAGCTCATTTAATTGGGCTCATGTTTACCCATATTGGTTGATGTGTTGACGGGCCGTGCTGGGCCGCGTCTGTGAGTGAGACCACAACAATTCCGAGTCGAAGAATTTTTTGAAATATGGTGCGGCGCGTTTGTATGCCTATGAGCCTTGTGGATCATACATGCCTACATCCTACAAGTCCAGCTCGACCACCTCGGCGTGCTTCATATCCAAAACCTTGGATCCTGTTAACCTCTCTACTGCGGCTGTGGCTGCTGCCGTGTCGATTCGGTAAGGAGGGATACAACTGAGAGAATCAAGTCAGTGCGTCGTCTCTATGATGTTCCAGTCTTTCGAGGGGTGGTCACAAACCTATCATCATGAAGAGCCCAGATTACTGTCGACGGGTTCCCAAGCCACTCAACCTCCTTGACGGCAAATTGAGCCGCCGAACCGTCAAACGGTCGTCCGTTCAGATTGGCTCGTCCAGCAATGGCCAAGATGGCAACATCTGGCTTGGGCTGCATGTCTTCCATGATGCCCTCATAAGCGCCAAGGTGGGCGCTCCAGAGCATGGCCTTGTCTCCAATGAGAAAGTTGAACATCAATTGGCCACCGTCATAGTGTGAGAATACATTACGCTCCCGGTCACCAACGTACTCTATAAAAGAGCGTTGGCCGTTACTGAGCTTCTCGGGCGGAACGAGCTCGCCAAGTTTCAAGAGGCCATGCTTCATCCCGAACGTGATGTCTAGGGAACAGGTATAGGGGTTTGCCGAGCCGGTGTATACTGTGGCCGTATCAATGACCTGGGGGTGGTCCTCGGGCATCAAACAGTGCAGGGAAGGCCAAATATGCACAGTAAGGCTGGCCAGTGTATGCAATGGGAAGACGGGGGCGCCAGGGAGCCCTTTGGCCCGCAGAGACGGATCGTGTTGGGCTTGCTGGCGAACTGCATGTGTGAAAAGTGGTATCCGCTCGCCACCAGACACAGGCATGAGCTGCTCCTCTGGGACTCCCGCATCTCGGAGACAGCGAATGGCTTCACCGTTAGCGATTACAATAGCGCCGGTTTTTATGGCGATGCGGTCGGCTCCCGGCAGACTTCCTCAGTCGTCAGCTTGTTGTGTCATGTGGATCGAGGGATCCTTGACTTACTGGTCAAAGTGAGCATGGGAGATAAAGATGTAGTCTGCCTCTGTTACTTCATCAACCGCAAGGTACTTGGGCATGACAGAGGGCCTGTCCAGCCAAGTGTCCAAGAAGATGGTGATGCCTCTGGTACGAAGCCGAAACGTTGTGGCGCCTCGATCTCGTCAGTGTGCACGAGGATGCAACAGCCGGGGTGGCCTCACCAAACCACTCAATGGTTGTACGATGGGCAGGACTCCCAGTGCGCCTCATTGTGGTTGTCAGATGCAGGATATTTGCCGGACAGTCAAGGTGCATGATTTGCAACCAAAAAGATAACAATACACAGAGAATCAGGAATCCCACACGATCGGCTGGATCGAGAGCCTGCGAGCAACGTCCACGTTCAGATGGCCCATAATGGGGCACTTATCAAAGTGATTTGAGAGTTCTGTACGCGACTGACTTCATTACCGTTCCCGGCGGAGGAGGACCCTGGCCATCTGCGCCGACGGGGGTGGGGGAACACGGCGCCGGTGGACCCGCCCACCGGCCCCATATCGCTCTCCCCAGGTCGAACTTCACGTTTCCCTTTCACCCGATGCTCATCATAATGAACATGGCTTCTGATTCGGTCAGCCTTACATGCGATCGATGCGGGGACACATTCCTGCGGAGAGAGCACTTGTACCGGCATCTGCGGAGGTATTCCGGGGTTAAACCATTCCAGTGTGGGGTTTGCTCCAAGTACTTTGCTCGGAGGTGCGTCGTGTGCAGCGTTGCAGAGCCTGATCCCCACATGGCATCTCATTAACCAGAAAGGATGTCATAGGGACACCCTCGTGCGCCACAACAAAATTCACCGCCATGGCGATCAAACATGCAGCACGCCACGCCGATGTATCCAGGCTTGTCTTTCTTGTGCCCGACTCAAGCAGCGTTGTGGAAGGGGCCTGCCATGCGCGCGATGTCAGGAAACCGGGACGGAGTGCAAGTATGGCCCGGAAAAAGCCATGGGTGTCGCAAATATCCCCCATCGAACAAGCGAGACGTCCTCCACTCGCATCGGTGCTGTGACAACCAGCTCGATCTCGTCCGATCAACAAACCAGCGATGCTAGTAGCCAAGCAACCCTCCCTGACGGGAGAAGTCGCCAACTACTAGACGTCGCTGAGGAGCATGTTTTGCAACACAATACCAGCACCCCTACCAGCGATTCTACCGGTAACAGCCACAGTCACCTTTCGTCTTCTCATACAATAGCCAGACATCCAATCCCAATACCCGCTGCCTTTACCCCTTCCTCGCTGCGTAGCGATTCTACCCTCTGTACGTCTGGTCAATGGGACTCCTCTCTGTCCTTCCATGAAGATGCAGTCATGAACGAGTTTGCCGCCGAGTGGAATGATATGACAGCTTACTTTCCGTTCTGCCTGGGGGATGCGCTTGACACTCCAAATGAGATTAAAAACCACAGGCAGAAGTGCGGCATCGAGACGCACACCTTCTCGTCAGACTATCATATGCAGGGCCAAGCAGCGCCGGCTCCCTTAGTCGAGTGCTTGCACCAGACTGTGCCAGACCATTCATCGAATTCAGATACAACTGATCCAGTCGTTCACAACTCTTGCTTGCACGGCGAGCCCCTATACCGGCGATTTCCACAGACACAAGACAGTCAGATGCAGACCGCCGAGGCCGAGACATTTGGTCACGTCCACAACGTTCCCTCTCGCGCGTACCGAGACCTACAAGGCTTCTACGCAACACAATGCCAGGACATTACGGTATCTTTTGTTCCTGTACCCCTTATTCAAGCCTTTGTGGATCTCTACTTCGAGTATTTTGACCCCCAGTTCCCCTTTTTACATGTCTCGCATCTAGAGGCTCAAGACTTGCCGTGGATTTTGCTTCTAGCGACTGCGGCTATCGGAAGTTATTACTCTGAACTTGACGATATACAAGAATATACCTCGATATTGTGTGACTTGTTGGGCAGAGCAGTTGACAGTGAAGTACCTCGCCACCCCGCCCAGCTTTTTTCTGACTTGTACTCATTGTCCTCTACAGGCCATTTTACGAATCAAACGGCCGAGCAAGCCGCTCATCCAGAGCATCTTTTTACGCCACATTCACCTCTCATTCTGCGGTTTGCACGAAGAAATCACTCGGTTCCAATATCAGAGGCACATGCTCATTCACATGTGCTACGAGAGGGTGGTTCGAAGGGACGTCGAGAGAACCGCCCAGCCAAGTACCCTTACTCTTAGTGAGGAGTGGGCAGACTGGCTTGCGATGGAAGAAGAAACACGCCTTTTTTGCTGCGTCTATAGTCAGTCTTTGTGTCTAGCTTCGCATGAGTTTGGCAGCGCTGATGTGCGACAGTGCTCGAATGCCTTCATTTTCTCTTTACTGGTATCCCCACAGACTTCGGTCTATTTGATGTCTCGCAGCAAATGCCCTGTCCGAGCCTTATTTGGTATTCCAAAGATCCCAAAGACTGGAAGTCGAAGCAGATGGGGTTTCAAGGTTCGTAAGAGTTCGCGGGTACTAGGGGCTAACGCCTTGACTGATTTATGTAGCTGTCCAATTGAATTCAGTCACGTCGCAAGATGCTACACCATCCGGCGTGGATCGCGACCCATTCTTAACCAAATTGAGTCTACTAGCACTGTACATTAACGAAAAGAATGTCCAAAGGCAGCGCCGCGCATCAAGACTCGCAATGAACTCTTTCGGCTCCCATCTCAAAGCCATAACTCCGGGAATCTCCAGGACTCCTGTAGCGCACACTTCTACCAAAAACGAGGATGTGAGCATCGAGAATCTGCTGCTAGATGAATCCATCGATCACATCGTGTTTTTGACGCGGGAACCAGGGAATTGCCATGAATCTCTTCCCCACATCCTGGCTATCCTGCGCTGCGTCTCTCTGCAACTGTTGTTCGCGGGCACCGGCTGGCAAACTGACACAATCCAGATGACGAAATTGAAGGCGAAGTTTAAGGAATTTCTGGAGCGTGACGGAGCGCGGTCGAGGAAATGCCTGTGGCACGCCGCATGCATTTCCAAGTCCGTTCAGACCACGCGGCGTCTTACGTGCTACGACATGTTCAGTGTTGGGGTTGCCACTTGCTACATCGTACTCTACATGGAGCTACGGCAAGTGGAGTCCCAGCCGTCGCAGATATCAGCAGACGACAACTCTGGGCGACGAGGCCCAGCTCCGCGGCGTATCGTGCGGCTCGATCAACTCTCTAGCCGAGAGGATGTTCAGAACTGGGTCAGGAGCGGCGGAGATGCTGATGTCCATTTGAAGAACGTGGGCATCTTACGCGGGCCGGATTCTCTTGCGTGTCTCTTGCGAGCAACCGAGAAGGCCCTTCTGCGCCAAGTCGCTTGGAGCGCATTTTTTAGAGCCTGGGCCAGAAATATGGTTCAGCTCATTCATGGGGAGAGGCCTATGATACGCACCGACGATTATAACGAAGTTTAGTGACGAAGGTCCTAAGAGAGTTCGTTCGGATGATGGCGTCTCGTGATTACTAAGGGAATCAATTGGGCAAAGAATACTCATTAAAATCCTCAACGCCAGGAAGCAAGTATCAAGACCGTTACATCGTGTAGCATGGAATCTACTGCATTGAGTTTGTCTGCATGAGATCGGGCTTTGAGCTCGTTTGTGGAGTACACCCAGGATCCGCACCTCATCCGGCCACAAACCTACAATCTTTGCGAAGAAACTTTAGGCTTCAACGAATTTATTCATTCAGAACTGGTCAATTTAAGTCTTCTTTCTCTAGCGTCTAGGGATCTCCCCGGGAATATGGGTACTAAGTATGCCAGGATTGTCGAGTCTTGCCTCACTTGTCTAGACTTGAGGAACAATGATTTTGGCGAAGAAGCCGAAATTTAGGAAGATGGGACAAAGAATGCCGTCAGATACACAGAGAAAGCATATATCTCTGACAATGTTATTGCGCTGCTTCTACAAGGGCGAAGCGCCGAAATATCCTTCTGACCGTGCTTCGCTGCTGTGAAGCTGACAGTAATGTGACATTGAATAGAATATAAAGCTAGATTCATTTTTGAAGTAATTATATCTATAAATAAACATAACTAAGCTTTCCCTTAAATAAGCTAACACTAGTGAAACATTAATAAGACTTTGGGGTAGGATCTTCGTAATTAGAGTTCCTGTGCTAGTTAGGTTCACTTTACCACTGACGTCCATCCCTCTATGATGACCTAGAATTAGAGATTCGTCTTCACTAGAAATATGGTGACATCTAACTTACCCGCCAATAACCTTTCTGAAATATTTTGTTGAGACTGGCAATTGGTATCACGCGAATCAATTTGAGCTGATTTAATTCTATTTTGTATTAAGGTAGGTGAATCTATGCTAAAATCGACTGGGCTACCTATGCGAAACAACCTAAACTCTATTCCTTCGCTATTTTCAGTAAAGCGGTCCGAATGATTCTTTTATGTAAGTCTCTTATTGGAAGGATTAATACGAATGTGCGTTTAAATACCTGGAGGTTTTAAGGATTCTGGAGATAGTAAAAACCTCCAATCTGAATACTTCTATATTCCAATTCACCCTACACAGCAAATCATAAAACGCTATTCCTACAAAGCGGTAACCTATTATACTACAATACTTCAACGTTGCTCAATATTTACTTTTCGCACATTATAGTGAGTCAGTAGAGCATTAGGCATATAATAGATATATCGCTAATTATCAATCTTAGAAATGCAAATCGGTTTTAGAGCAACTGTCCTCGCAGTTTTGGTCAGCACTTTTGCTATACCCATCATAGCTACATGCAGAGATGTTGGGTCTGGTACGGGGCCTCTACCCATGAATTGCCAATCCTTCACTGCACCGAAGAACATTGGTCAAACAGTTTACTCGGAAATGGGCTATCTTGCAATGAAGTTTGTTAGTAAACCTACCGGAAGCTCATGGGTCTATACGGCAACGAATACTGTAAACTATCCCATCAATTTTGGGATTCAGTATTACGATCCGAAAGAGAAATCGAATGCGTGGAAGACATACACTGTCCAGCCAGGTTCTGGCTGTTCTCACAATCTTCCGGGCCATATGGAGAGCTTCCAGCTTACCTGTTGATGATTGTTGTTCTCAGCATCCTGTCAGGGCATGAGCCCAGCTGCCTAGTAGATACCTCTGGCTGCTGGGCTCACTACTCTCCTATCTGCTCGCTGCTGGCCTTTGCCTAGCTGGTTGCTTCAACACTAGCAGCTTCAGCAAGTCTAGCTACAGCTGCTGCAGCCTCTGGCTACTTTATTTAGATTTCTGTTCCGCTGTCTCCATTAATATATAGAGATTAGTTGTAAATATTTATATTAGTTTCTTCTATTTTATGGATCAGGTTCGCCTCACTGATCGTTAATCATTACTCTCTGCCTTTTCCAGCGCTTACTCTGTGTGACATCACTGTTACAGGGGGTGGGACTATACTTCTCTAACCTTCGTCCGAGTTACAGCCCATTAGATTGTTTTAGTAAAATCAAAGAGAAGGGTTATGGGATATTCAAGAAAGGAATAAGTGACATGTTACATAATAGAATGACTAGAATCAATCTATATCAGAGACAAATTATTCTAAGTTGACTACAAGGAGTACAATAATGAATACCGTCCATCATATATACCCATTGCAATCTGCCTTGGCATTAAAATAGTCCTCGCCATTATTAATGGCACCTCCTCAATGGGTATTAAGGCAGAGAATATGCGATAGTTCAATGCCTAGACTGAGAAACATATAGATAGGTAGTCGCAACCAAGAAGTATACAATTCTGATTGGTGAGGAGCAGCCAACAGCTGAGCCAAGTAAGGAATATTGGCCAAGGCGCTATATCTGGTGAGGTAAAGCTAGCGGAATCTCAGCGACAGTCACACCAGACTGAGAACTAAACGTTTCCCTCCGCCATTTGCGTCGTTTGTTGAGGATTCTGTGGTTTATGACACTGGCAAGCGCGAAAATCCTTTTTCCGCGCAACCAAGAGTGCGAAATCGTCCGGTTTCATGTAGGAAACTTTATATTGTTCCATCAATACCGGATAAACAGATTTCAACGTGGCGAGCTGATGGTAGACCCGATTGGATACTAAAACCCGGGATGCCCGGATCAATCTGCGAAAGAAAAATTCAACAAATAATAATAGGACCGACTCGAATGAATCACATAATACCACTCAACCCTCTGAATTCCATTCGAAGCTACGGGTTTGTGAAGTTTTAGGCTTACCCTAACTCAAAATGCATGCTCTTAGGATTAATTATATCTTTTTCTGGTTTCCAGTGGCACTCAGCGGGGTTTCTCATGGGTCGCTTTTTAATCTCGACAGTCCAAGCTGTTCATTGACATTCGATGGTCGAGTTCCCCAAAATTTCACCAAAGCCACTTTCGACACTACCAAAAGTCCTTTCAATCCCAAATATGTTTTAGGAATTAGTAAGACTTCTATTCAATTGCAGTCTCTTACAGCTTGCTTATACAATTCCCTCAGACCAGACATGGGATGAAGTGATATCATTTCCCGATGTTGAACCATCAATCTTTGATCGGGAAGCTGGAACAAAGCCCATCGAGGTTGAGCTAACGTAAATTTTCCCTTCTGTAGACCAACCCGACTGCAGCTCAAAAAATATGTTCGCAGTGATAGATCCGTCTTCGCGTCATCCTCCGAAGGCCAAGAAACGGCACTCCGTCGCGCCGAGTTGCTCGTCAATGGAAAAAACCAAACTGTGTCTGGCAAAGTTACATGGTTCTTCTCCATGCGTACTTCACCATCGGAGGCACGCGCTCTCAATCTCTCTCATGAATACCTTCTGGCTTTTCATGAAGCGCAGGACTTTCAGGCGGATTTCTGGTCTCTTAAGGTTGGGCTGCCTATGCAAGAAGCTCTTCGTGGTCCAAATGGCGCGGGCGGAGGCGACGATCTTGCAGCATACGGCAAAAATATTGGATTTCTACATCCTGATGTCACAGAGTCAATTTTGAAAACTGGCCAAGTTGTCTACCTCCAGGGCTATAAATGGGCTAAGCAGGTCGAGACGTACTTTATGGCGCCCTTTACTAAAGACGTTTGGCATAACTTTGGGCTGTACCTCGATTTTGACAACAACCAGATGCAGGTCGCTTATTCAACTGGGACGGACCGCTTGAAGATAGTAACGCCCATGTTGGCAAATAACATCTCTGGAAAGGCTCCTACCACTCTGGGCGAGACACACTGGGGTTTGCAAAAGAGACCAGTCGGTGCCAATATCACCAACTTCCTATTCAGTGGTTTGCAACCTCATAATATCCGTGAACGACTAGCTATCGGGGGGGTTTTACAGGTGCACGGAAGCTTGGAAGATTGTTCTGATGCTGATTCCACGGAACAATAGCCCAATGGCCATCACAGGAGGACAATAAAGTCGTTGTATAAAGTGCTATCTAGAAACATCCCAGAACTTTAGCAAAAACCTAGGTTCCCAGGATTTCTACTATGAGTCTCGCTTTGCATCGTAGCTTTATTAGCCGCGAAAACCGACGAGATAATAGACGACTATGAGTGCACTTTGTGTTGGACAGGAGGAGAGTGTTATACCCCTTGTTCTAGTGAGGGCAGTCTAGAAGCGTGCCTAAGCTTTTTCATTTTCGTTGTGGAGTAATGCTGCCGGCTTGGCTTATAGCTTCTGTAGCTTCGTGGCCCGAGTGCAAGGGGTGAGAAAATTCACGTGAAGTTTCTTGTCATGGAGCGACAGCAATAGATTACGTGCTGTATCACGCATGGAACCATGTCAGAGGCTATATCATAGTGGGAAATCTTCTTCAAACGTTGCCACCATCAAATCTAACAATCAAGCCAATCTACTATGTAGCTTCTTACTTCTGACGTAGTTACTAATCCCGTATGTAATAATCAAGCTACCCAGCTTGCTTGGCTTGCTTTTTGACAACTAGCAACCTGACTGGTCCTGGCCAAGCTTTTTCGGTAGGCATCTCCGATTGCTACTAGTGGAAGCCAGGGTGTGAAACGCGGGCAATAATCTGTGGTTTGCTAGTTCAGGAGAATGCGGGGGCACCTGCGCTCCGCCACATTAAGTCGATGTTGCACTGCCACATTTCCCTCAGCCTTCCTACCCCTTTGTTTAGCAACAGGCATTCGTGCCGTCCCCGCAGCACGTCGTAGGAATTGGTTGACGACTAGGATACGCATTAAAAAAAGCCGGAAAGCAAGCTGCCTCTCGTCGGCCACAGTACCTGTCTCTGTCATCCGCTGCAGCCAAAGCTTAACGGCGATTGTCTTGATCCCTGTACGAAGGAGCTTGTTTTGCTTTTGATGAGCCCGTGCGCCAAATTTACCTAACCAAAAGATAGTCTTTCTATCTCAAGATCATCGCTGTCAGCTAGAAAGTTCAACAGCAGGCTCGTGTAGAAGAGCTTAAATAGCTTAGATTCTTTGAGCAAACTCTGTGAATGTGCGATATGCTTGTTTTGCTATTTTGTATACTCGCCAGCTACCACTGTAGAGTCGGTGCACGAGCCAGAATATTTCTCATTTAACCCAAGGTCCTTCGTATTTCGAGCCCTCGCTTCGGCATTGGCAGAATACGTGTCAGGCCATCAGTAATTAAGGGACATCGGAAGGGACATATAAGAATCTAAGTATTGCTGTTAACTTGATCATTACACTTCAGGTCCACAGCTTGCTTCGTCAGCATTATTCCAACACTCGTTTCACTTCTCTCTTCGTTCTTTGTAGTTCATCCCATTCATTATCAAATCCGAAATGCGTTCCCAAATCTTCGCTGGTCTTGCCTTTGGCATGGTCACCATGGTTGCAGGAGCCACAGTCGAAAGCAATGCATCCAACGAGCAAGTTACCATCGACGGTGCTGTGTTCGTGCGTGAGGATGGTAATGGTAACGACAATTGGGATACCATCACTCATGTTGGCCTGAGCCTCGTCACTCCATCCGGCTCTGTCAGCTGCGATACAGACAGCATCCCGGGTCCACCAACCCCATCCAACGTCTACACCTGTGCCGACCCCACATACTCTTTCCAGGTTACCAGTCGCCCCGGCTATAATCTCTACGCCATCACTGTCTCTCACAAAATCTCGGACAGGTACGCCGGTCTCTTCTTTTAGCATTTTCATACTAATTACAATTAGCGTCACTCTGACCGGCATGACCAATGTCGGCTGCAATGGCCCTATTCCGATGTCCTGCTCGCAAGTTGGTTCCAGGCAGGCGACGCTGACTGCTGCTTAAGCGTCAAACATGGACAACAAGAGAAGGGAATCGGGACCCGGGCAGCGGTATGCCGTTTCTAAATTTCCAGTAATAGTAATATGATAGAGCGAATCAAAGTCTTGCCAGTTCTTTCTCGCACCTGGGTTTTTATTGTTGAACGTTGATGTAGATATTCACCGTCATCTAGAGCGCTCTTTTGTTTGCAGATCCAATTAACGATCCCCACTGTGGAAGATAAACCCACGTTATGCACACTCATAACAAGAAAAGGTTTCCATCACATACTGTGGAATCCAATTGAAAGCCTTGGATGGGGGTCATTGATCAACTATTCCACAATATCCACGTCCAGAGAATCTATTGTGCATCGATTTTGACAGCGCCGTGATTTCGCACCACTTCGACTCTAGCATATAAAAGACGACACGTGTGCCATCAGCTTTTCAGGCTGCACTTCGATTTTCTATCCTGTCTTCAGCACGTCTCGCAAAGCATTCAAATGTCCACTTCAAAGAACTCGGCTATACAGTGTTTCCAAAGTCATATTCACTGGTAGTTTCTATTGAGGTAGATACTTGATTCAACGTTGAATTTCCGGGAAGAATTCCAACATAATGATTAAGGGTTTCCCAGCGTTCACGTCTCACAGAAACCGCGTGCAGATGTTGGTGCTCGAAACCGATGAACCGCATCCTGACGCCCGAGAAATAAGTTTGATCGGGTAGATTCTGCACTAGGTTCTGCGCCAAGTGGAGCGCGGGCGAGAATCAGTGGGTTGCTAATCCGAGAGAACTTAGGCATCCTTACAAATTAGAGTCGACGTTGCACTGCCATGTCTTCATCAGCCTCAACACCTATTTGTAAAGCAACAGCCGTTCGAGCTATCTCCGTAACACATTCCGAATCACGTGATTCAATTCATGAAAGTCACTTAGTGAGTGTAAGAATTGCATTGGTTTTATTCTAGTCAATGTGCTTTACCTAACAAGCTGCCGTCATTCCCAGTAGCTTGACGACGCTCAGGTAACCACGCCTCCATCAATCGGCTACACCGCCGCTCCGCCGCTCCGCCGCTCAGATTGTCTTGTGCCACCCTAGTACTGTTGCGAAATCTGGTTAGCTAATAACAATGATAGAGCTCTGGAGCCTGTCAGCTTCGTCAAATACATACCTCTGGAATATGCCTTGCACTCTGAGGTGTCCGTGTATCTGTCGCACTGGCATATCTCGTCTCTCCAAATACCTCGCGCACCTATTACGTTATCAGAGACATTGCTATCACAGAGTACCCAAAGTGTTCCTGTGTACCAAAGCCGTATTACAGCTTCAAATCGCGGGTTGGCTTTTTCGCATCGATATGATTGAACCAAAACGAACCAGGAAATGACGGCCACATAGCAAATGGCGTAATGGATGCCTGCAATATAAACGCAGGAGGATCAGGGTACGTTGAGCTTGAAAATGAGTCTGGAACTAAGTTATCTGATTCATCGCACAGTGCGATGAAGAGAAGAATTGCTGTATTTACTGCATGCGAAGAAGTACGCTCTGCGTATTTTCATATTCCATGGAAGTATCCGCGTCCGCTACTCTATCGCCACCAGTCATGCCTCATGCGCCGAGTTCTAGTGTGCTTTCGCCTGGACTATCGAATTGCAGTACTTTACAGGCATTGCCTGAGGTAGCGCTCCGAACCTACGGCGATGGTGAAGAGCTCAATTCCTTCACCATGAACGATCTCATTCTACTGCATCACTGGCCTCTCATCACTAGACTTACCATGGTCAACACCCCAGGTGTTGACCGTATATGGCAAAGTGTCATGGTACAGATTGGAATTTGAAATCCATACGTCATGCATGGCATATTCAGCCTCACCACGCTACATCTCGCCTATCTCAACCCACCAAAGAAGCATGTTCTCATCGCAACAGCTGCACAACACCACAACCGGGCCCTTCGCGACTTCTAAACCAAGTTGTGCAAGATCAAGGACCATGACAGTGATACGCTATTCGCGAGCGTCTCTATAAATATTTTTTACGTTTTCGCCACCTTCGGAAAACTGTATCATGGCGACGCAAACGAGTCCTAAGCCGATCACCGCTCGCGTATCCTTGGTGAGGATTGGATCCTATTGGTACGAGGCGTACATCGGTTGCTACAGCAGATCCGCGAACATCTTAGCGTCGGTCCGCTAGGTTCGTTACTAAGATTCGGGAACTGGGATAGACTCGACCCAGATACCGCTACTATACCCCACGACGCGTAGTTGCAATCTCTGATGTCAATATGGGCGGACAGCGCTGACGCGCCCGTGTATGATAAGTCTTTGTACTCGCTTCGCAAGTGCTGGGCTTGGACTACTCAGTTTCAAAATATTCCTGAGCACCTCTTTCCATAACTTGCTTCGCATCCTGATTCGGAATACAATCGTAGCTGGAGTGGTCCATTTACTTGGTTAAGTCTCGCGCCAGATGCGTTTTTCTTGCGCTTGCAGCAGCGTCACCCAGTTGCACTAATTTTGTTGGCTTATTTTGGCGAGCTGTTTGCGGAGCTCGAAGGATACTGGTGGATGGAGGGATGGGGGAAAAACGTCGTGTCAGTTGTGAAGGATACCTTAGGGAGCTACTGGGACTCCTGGATCAAACTGCCATGCCGACTTGTGGCAAGAACAGTACAAGATGAAAATCCCGGGAATCTCGGCGAACCTAGTATGAACTGACAACTTACATAGTGGCATCGCATGCAGCCTTGCTAGCTGAGGGTCCCACAAGGATCTACTACATGCAAATCAGTCTTGAGGCGCGCTGTGATACAAAGTGGTGCGTATTCCAGGTGCGTATACGTATTCGGGGGTGCGTATCTGGGACGCTAATTTAGCGTACCCGCAATTGGTGCTATGCGACTTTGTAGATCGATCATGAAACAATGGTCTTCCACCCATCTATACAGAAATCCCTGCAGAGTTTGATCCTTTGAAGTCTAGATTGAAGAAAAGTCTTGGGAAGCAAATTACCATCAGGAATGCATAGCACATGCGTGAGCTTCTGTCTCTCTACTCTCGAATACCACCATGCATCATCTGGATCCAACTCCCAAAGAAGACAAGGAGACGACCTCGGACTTGTAGGCGCAAATCTTCGCACATCTGCCATTGCCAAAGGTGATTTCGTCCTTCACCATTTTCATTTTATTTTGAGTGTCTCATTCTCACATAATTGCAGACGACGACCGCATCGACCTCACTTTTGACGCGGAAGACGCCAGTACATTGAACAGCTTGCTGTACGCGAAGACTCAGCAGAGTAGTTCGTTGCCAGAATCTTCGCCTGATACTGATGCCGAATATCATCTTAATGATCACAAGAAGACCTCGGCTCCTCGACTGAAAATTGTGATACAAATCGTTGGAAGTCGAGGCATATCTACTGCCCTGGATTATCTCTATTGCAACCAGAAGCTTATCAGTTTGTAAAGGCCATATCCAGCTCTTCGTAGCCTTGGGCACCGAACTTAAGCTCTACGGTTACAGGATACGCATTGCGACGCATGATGTCTTCAAAGATTATGTACATGAGTCAGGTCTCGAGTTTTTCCCCGTTGGTGCTGATCCCTCAGACCTCATGGCAGTAAGTTTATTGTCATTAGAGTGTATATCTCATAATCACATTGATCAGTACATGGTGAAGAATCCCGGAATTATCCCCAAGTTCTCAACAATCAAGGCCGGAGATGTCGGCAAAAAACGTGCCATGATTCCTGAGATATTGGAGGGTTGTTGGAAATCATGCCTCGAACCTGATCCAGACACTGGCGTGCCGTTCATCGCAGAAGCCATTACTGTGAACCCGCCAAGTTTTGCACATATACATGGCGCAGAGGCACTAGGGATCCCCCTACATATGATGTTCACGATGCCTTGGAGCCCAACAAAAGCCTTTCCGTATCCCTTGGCGAATATAAAGCGGTCAAATCTTGACCCAAGTACGGCCAACTATCTAACATATGGAATGATTAAGATGATGAATTTGCAAGCGTAATTCGATCTTACATACGTCACCATTACATCTATGAGGACGTATCCCCCTCTTGTGCTATGTTGCTAATGCTCGAGACTTCTAGCTATATTCGGTCTCTTCGCCAATCCTGTCCTTGGTATCTATCAATCTATCGTCGGCGCGTCAACTTCAGCAGCACAATCGGCTATCTTACAGGCAAGGTTAGCACATGATGCCTTGTTTAACGATGTGAACCAGCCAAATGTCGAGGAAGAAGAAGAGGTTCTACGAAGATTCAATCAGTTGAAGTAAACAAAAGACAAGCAGACCAGAATCCATCTCAATATAGACTAAATTGTTGTTAATTTAAGTCTACTTGATACAGAAGCCACATGCTGCAGAAATTGCTAACAATCGCTGTTGGTGTTATAACACTATCTTAAAACCATAATCTTGCACATGTCTCTCAATCAAGTTTCCCGGGCTGACACTGCTCCCTTCGTGCCCACATACCACATTTATCCAAACAGAGGTCAGCTCCACGTCATGAATACACATACAAATGGTCTTTTTGTTTTTCATACACTTTATAACGATGCTGATCTCTTAAAGCATGAGATTGCTCGTGTAATTCAGTCAGGGATGGTATGCAAATATATAACAAAGAACATGGATTCATATGCGAATATTGCCATTGTTCAGTGACTGGGCTCAAAGTTCGCTTGCATCCAAAAGGCTATCACTTCACTAGAAGGTACATTCATAGGCCTCCAGCGACTAGCAATATGAATCATCTTGTCTTCTTTGCAGGGACATGAAACAAGTGGACAGAGTTGAGGTGGTCAGTAAAGCGGGCCCAAGAGGTGGCTTTTCGTACTCTTGTACCTCCCTTGGTACAGAGGAGAGGACGCAGTTCTCACAATGAAATCGGATATCCCTGGTAAGCTTTACGCTGGATATTGATTGTACGTAATGACCTCTTATGTTAGGTCTAATTAGAAAGAGTGGCGACAAGGTGCATAGACAAGCCCCAATGCTAGGATACGCATTACTATCCGAATACGCAATACTACCCGAATACGCGCACTTGCCCTTTGAGTGGGGCAAAATCGGTTAGGACCCAGACCCACGTGTGCATCCACAACTGCGATCCAAATATGGAAGTCTCATCCGCTAGATCACATCATCCGGGCTGAGCATATCTAGCCAGACCTTACGGCGATCTGTGCATTGGAGGACGCCTAGTATCAAAGTACAATTTGAAGGCTGAGGCCTTGCTAAGTCCAAACAAGCTGAGTTGTTACCGCATTATATTTACCTGGATGGCACACAACACTCGGAAACAGAGTTCGTCTGTTCTATCCAGATATCTACATCTCATTAGCCTGTAATATATCTTTCTTACTGTCTTTTCACCATATCTGACCCTCTCAACATTCTCCGTCACTTCTCTCCTGGAATTACCGAGTAAATCCTTCCAAACAGCAATCTCAAATTACATGGCAGGGCAAAATGGGATCTATCTTTATGAGCCCAGCCTTGCAGGCGCGATCATTTCTGCAGGTGCATTCGGGATTAGCGCTATCTATCATCTCGTGCAGATGATTCAAAAGAGAGCATGGTTTTATACCGCTCTTACAGTGGGCTCCTTCAGTACGACCTGGATAGTTTCTTTGTATGCATTATTTGTTGACAAACCTTAGTGATGACAGCTGGCTACATCTTCCGATATATCTCCGCAAAGTCGCCAGCAGATCTCGGCCCTTACATTGGTCAATCGCTCTTTATCATTCTTCCTCCATCTCTATACGCAGCAACAATTTACATGATATATGGCCGCCTTGTTCTCTTCGTGAGGGCTCCAGAAGCCTCAATCATAAGGCCTACACGAGTGACAAAAATATTTGTCTGTGGCGATGTGCTTGCCTTTCTACTACAAGCTGGCGGTGGCGGCATGATGGCGCAAGCGAGTATGGCGAATACGGGCCAAACAATCATGCTGATCGGCCTCTTCATTCAGCTCTTCTTCTTCGCTTTCTTTCTGGTCATATCGCTGGTCTTCTGGAAGCGGATGCGCAGTTCCCCCATTTTTTTCAGCATTCCGCAGTACGGTAGATATTCCTGGCTCGCGTTGCTCAAACTGCTACTATGTGCGGCAGTAGTCATCATCTTACGCTGCATATTCCGGATTGTTGAATTTGGTCAAGGTCATGATGGCTATCTTGCTAGTCATGAGGTGTACATGTACATATTGGACACAGCGCCAATGTTCGCTGTGCAAGTTATGTTCCATATTGTGCACGCTTCTGATGTCCTTGGGCCAGGCATTTCAGGAAGAGTAGCGGATAACGAAAGTTGTATTGACTTATATGTCAGGAGTGCTTGACACGAGGATAAAGACGAAGCCGTAGACAGTATTCAATAGAAGCTTATACGAAGAGCTTTTCTGTGTTTAGATTTAAAAAGTCTGGTAATCACACAAGAATCAAATGATTAATGATTGAATAACAGTTCAAAAAGTCTCTATGTATACCTTTTCCGTGATGATGAAACTGTAGTGATTGAGTTTGTGACCATATTGGTGCTCACTACCAGCTATAGCACCCAGATGAAGTCCTCCATAGACGGTTCGGTCTTCTTGCCACAAAACCCATCTCGTTCTGAAAAGGGGTAAGGTTATCATGACATAACTCTATCAGAGTGAAGTTGGAAATAATTTACGTGATAATGCACAAAACACAAAACTAATATGAGATGGGCTCTGAATAAGCTTTCGCCTCCCCAGCTAAGGGTATACGGGTGCCAGGCATGTGAAGAATACTAGGAGAGAATGCAGAAACACATAAATGGTCATATTTCTAAGGAAGGGATCTATTGAAGTATCATTCACACATCCAGACTTGCTAACAATCAAATCAATCAATCTAAGCAGTCAGATTGATATTGATTGAAGAATTAGCTCGACGCTTTTGATTTGATTGATCCAGACGCTAATATTTTGATTTTGATTAAGGTTTTGATTAAGTTGAATCGTTTTTGATCTATTATTACCTAATTAAGTAAGTGAGGCTAAAAAATCGCTATATTAATAATCTTTAGTGTTGAGTTTTATAGCCACTATAACGCGCGCCTATATAAAAATAAAAGCCCGATATTTTATAGTACTAGTGGGAT
Source organism: Curvularia papendorfii (assembly GCA_000817285.1). Lineage (NCBI taxonomy): Eukaryota > Fungi > Ascomycota > Dothideomycetes > Pleosporales > Pleosporaceae > Curvularia > Curvularia papendorfii. The sequence continues at coordinate 45,482 of JXCC01000310.1, read as the reverse complement.
TCGAATACGGACTAAAAGGTAATCAGACTATACATGTCTTATGGTCCGGCCTACTCTAATAGAGTAGGCCGGACCATAAGACATGTATAGTCTGATTACTAGGCTATTGTACACCACTACCAAGCTTGCTAGGCCCGGTAGAGTTGGTTGTAGACTTGATTGTATAGTATATATAGTATTGAGGTTTTTGCAGGTAAAGGCAGTTGTTGTAGTGGGATTTTACCGCCTATTGAGTGTTTGTCAGCTAAGTAATAACTATATAGTATCGTCCTCTGCCTCTGGCTGCGCCCAGTCGTGGACATGATATACTGAGTTGATACTATCGTCGGACATCTGATCAACAGCTGCCTCAGCAGTTGGATTATACCCAGCAGCTTGCCAGTTTTTGACACACTGTAATGCTGCTAATAAGTTTGCGCCGATATTACGCCTCCGCGGCTCTAGTAGATCGCCCACCTCACTAAATAGGCGCTCGCAGTCGCAGCTACTAGCTGGTATAGTCATGAGGTTTATCGCAAAGCTAGAGAGCTCTGGGTACTTTGGGCGTAGTCCTAGCCAGTACTTTACTACAGCTCCACTGTTGTTTTGCTCGTCTGACCATGCCAAGTCGTCACGGCGCCAAAGATCAAGTTGATCTATAGCTGCGCTGCTGCCTATAGCTGTAGTTGCTGGGTTTACAATTCCAGCGATATAAGCGCTGATTGAGTTTGTTATAGGCGCTTTTAGCTGCGCTGTAGGTGTTATATGTGGCCTAGAAGCTGCCCAAAGCTGCTTCAATCCTGCCTCGCCTTTGGCAATCCACTCAGGCTTCTCGCGCCAGCTTTTCTGAAAGTATGTTTTATAGTATAGGTGGAGGCATGTGGCAGCGTAGTAGTATGGCGACTCGTCAAGCCTATCGTAGTAGTCGTTGAGCTTCTTCCAAGCTGCGCGGACGTTGATCGCGAGGTGGTCTTCGGGAGCGTTACTGGCGCTGTAATCTACTTAATCATAAGCTTCAGCGATTGATTTAAAGACACCAAGAATAGCTTTATAAGTAGGCAAAACTTCGTATAAAGCGCCAAAACGGCCAGCTTTACCACGGCCTTCAAGTAAGGCTGTAGCATCCTTTAGTGGCCGCAGCACTTGGATATACTCCGTAACTACTGCCCAGTCAGCTGCAGTAAGCCCGTTGGTTGTCATCTAGCTAGGTACTTCTGGTAGCTTATTGCCTCTACTCGAGGCGTACGCTTTATCGCGGTTGTAGTTCTCAATATAAGCACTAGCGTAGGCGTCAATAGCCTCCTTTAGTTCTATTGCCCGAACAAAGGTATCGTAGTAGCTGTTCTAGCGGGTGACAATAGGCCTTACTAGCTGAAGGCTTCTATTGCGAGCGAGATGTGGGAGGCTATAAACCTGACGCTGCGCTTCTTGAAAACGATCGTATTGCTGTGGTGTGCGAATATAATTAATGATATCTACTAGCACACCTAGAGGCCCATCCGAACGCTATTCGCGTAAATACTAAGTCTCTTCTACGTACGCGTCGCTACTATTATTGTAGGCGTCCAAATTAAAGCCTTGTATTACTGTCTGGCCAACAAGATTGAGTGTATGAGGAGCGCAGCGGAGGCGACGGTGTAAGGCGTTAAATTCGAACTCGCGGGAGAGGCAGTGGATAGCTCGATCATTAGCGAAAGCGTTATCAAGTATAAAGCAGCCAAGCTGGGCGCTGTCTATACAAAAAGTCCGGAGAGTCATAGCTACAACTTCTCCAATCCAATCACCAGTATGGGCGCCCGCGAGCTGTGGGAGGGCAATCGGGAGATCCCTAATCGTACTAGAGGCGTCATCAAAGTGAGCTACAACTCCAAAGAAGCCTCGCTTGCCACCTCTAGCAGTCCATCCGTCAAAGCTGATATGTATCTTGCTAGTCGCTTGTGATAGCGACGTAGTGACTTGTGGCTGGAGGCAGTGATACAGGCGTAGGACGTACGCTGATACACTTTGGTGACTTACCCATAGAGCTACTGCTACCTCTAGGTTGGCGTATGCAATCATCTGCTTAAAAGCTGGTGTTTCAAATTCACGAAGCGGGTGGTTATTCTCGATAACCCAGCGGACTGCAGCGTATCTAAAGGCCTATACGTCGAAGTTACCAATAGTATTAGCTAGACTTTGCTGAACAACAAGGCCTTGCTAATTGACAAACTGTAGAGATCTTTGGCCCGCTGGTAGAATAAGCCCAGCCTTCTTGCCAGTACGATCAAAGCTGTGCCCAGGGCGACTTAGCTGAAGGTGGGTAATCGCCGCTAAGGTTGATTTTGTCACCTCTAGGATATATTTGATCCCTACCGCGTTGCGTTGATGGCAGTATCGACAGACCCAGAAGGTACGGCTCAAGTCCCTAAGAGACGCGACGCGATAGCCGTGCTGAAAGACCCAGCTTTTCTTATACTTAAGCGTACGTAGAGGCTTCCCATACGCTGAAAGAGTATCCCAGTTAATCCCTTCGAAGTTATCCGCGAAATGGCTATCTAGATTGGTGGCTGGCTCGTTAGGTAGAGGATCCACCGTAGAAGCCGTCGCCGCGTTAGTGTCGTCAATAGACGCGACAACAGCGTTATTTAGTACGATAGACGGCGGGGAGGACTCGAAGAGAGTAGTATCGATAGCCTAGCTTACGATAGCAGCTAGGGCTTCGTGTGGTGACGCGTGAGAGTTGAACTGACTTAGGGTCGCGTCAATATCGATAGGCTGCGAGGCAGTCCCTCTACTTGTCCGAAGGCGTTTCGCGGGCATAGAACTGCCACGGCTAGCGCGTTTCTATTGACTACGAGCGTATGGGAGTGGCATATTTAATAGAATAGTCTATATTGCTTATTGTACGGTGTTGACGATATTATTGTATAGAGGGTTGAGATCAAAATAATATAGTCAGCACGGACCATAGTATAATAGTACTACGATACTACAACACTAAAAAGTCTATCACGAGTTACGTGTTATAGACGCGATATAATCAAAGTAACTAATTAAATCAATCAATCTTGAGGTTTAGATTTGTCTTAATTGATGGCCTGCCTACTCTTTATTTGATTTGATTGATTTAGACGGATCAATCAAGAATCAATCAAATGAATCAAGAAATTGATTGTTAGCAAGTCTGCACACATCTGATCATATTCCAACTGCCAGCTGTTTCGATATCTTTCAATAAACCTGTCAATGTATTGTTCATTCTCTTCCTGATGTTCAGATGATTATGTTCCCAGCTATTCTTATATCTCTGCTGCCTTATATCTCGGCTGCTCGCACCAACATGAACCATCTACTTTCCTCGTTGTAGCATCCAGCTCTGCTTCACAGGATCCCATGTACTTAGATCTCTTTTCGTAAGGTGAAAGTTGAAAATCTTGCTTTCACCGGCGTTTAATAGCACCTTCTCGAGTCCGCGTAATTGCTTCACCGGAGCACTCCGAATACCAAGATACAGCTGACCAACGTCGGGCGCAAAGACGGAACCTGTATTGGTGATTTCGGCTCTGACAGTAACTAGCACATCCCAGAGAGACTGGATACAGCCTTGACCCACAAGCACCCACGGTGGAAGAACAGACGGATTTGTACCCAGATCTGTGACAGTGATGTCAAGGTTGGCGTATTCAAAGGTGGTGTAGGTAAGACCGAAGCCAAATTCAAAGCGAGGGGTGATGTTGTAGGCGTCGAAGTGGCGATAGTCAATATAGACCCTTTCAGTCACGTTGGCTGATGTGTAATAGTTTGAGGCATTGTCGGCGCGTACGGGAGAGAGGAGGTCGCCATAGTCAGATTCTTTCTTAGCGACAGTGTAAGGGAGGCGGCCGGAAGGAGCCTGGTCGCCGTAAATGATCGAGACGAAGACGATCTCTGAGTCCCGGCAAGGCAGATGGCCGAAAAGCACCGCGGTGATATTTGGGTATTCGATTCATGTGTCTACCAGGAGAGTACCCGCATTGTGAATGGATACATTTTCTGAGTGCTAGTTAGCTATATTGCAACTTTGGATAAAGGTTACGCATATTTGAACTTATATTAGGGCATTTTGACGCAACATTCATCACCGACTTATCCGACCACGAGTCAGCAAGCATGGATTTGTCCTGACCCTCTGCAGCAAATTCATCGATGAAAACGATACAAGCGTCCGAGCCTGCGTTTGCATATACGGGATCCTGAGATTCGTAGTCCCAATTTAAGAAGGTATCATCCTTAATTGCCCGTTGTGAGAAAGCCGCGAAGGGTGAAGCGACGTAAGCAGGAACGACGGAGGCACTACCGCCTCCATTGAGAAGCGTGCCGGATCGTACGGCCCTAGTAAGGTCTCCGACGCGGATAAATAAGCCTTAAATTTCTTCATCGGTGACATGAACACTCTGATATCCTAGGGATACTGAGGCATTTCCAAGTCCGAAAGAGCTTGGGTTGCGGCTAATCTCCTGCTCGTTGAGCATGAAGTGTTTTGGAGTCGCAATAACATGATCCTGTATTCCCAAAACAGGTTGAGCACCCATGACGCCACAAAGATGAGGGTCAACTGAAAAAGATTCCTAGAAACATGTTAGAAATGGATTCAACTCTCACCGTATTTTACATACCCAATTTCTACCACCCATGGCTACGCGGCCAAGAGGACCTACTGTTGGTCCAATCAGGTTGTTGACTAGATGATGACGTCAGTCGGACGTCCAAAGATAGCCCCAGCGTCGTTTTGCTTACCACCCTTCACTTTGGACTCTAGATCCATAAACTGATCACGTCCAAGGGCAAGGTCTTTATTCCATGTCGCACCAATAGTCATGCCAGATGGGTAGCCGTTAACACCAGCAATATGACGAAGACTATTGGGACCATCGTTTACACAGATACCAGGAAATCCGAGACGAGGAACTCCGGATATTTGGCCCGAGCACCGATTTGTGATAGATGTCTGTCCGGATACAACGGAAGGCTTCTCCTCAACGGTTATCTGTTCAACTAATGCCGATGCTTGCTGATGAGCATCAGCCCAATCGATTAACTCTGTGGCCTGCGCTGCACATAGGTTGGTATTAACAAACTGGCTAGTACAGACACTCATAATCATGAGGTAAAGAACAATTACGCGTTGGATAGAATGGAGGACTCCTATTGTAGCTCCAATAGAGCACCTGAGCCTGAACACTTCCGGCGATGCGGGAACCTGACCGCCAATAGCTTGCTGGAATATTTCGGGGATTGTGGGTAGCTTCTCCGGAGACAGAGATTCGAGATACTGCCTGGTGGCATTGTCAATAGGTAGGCTATCGGGGATCTGAGCAAACAAAACAGAGGAGGAAGATAATAGCACGAGCAGAATCAGAGTCATAAAACGGAATGCCATGGAGGCGCGCGATGATAGGTCTGCAATATGGTGCTGAGCGTCTTTTAAACTGTACAGTTATGAACCGCACGAATTAGAGCACTTTGGATAACGTTACTTTATAAGGAAGTGTGGCACTGCTGGGATAAAAGTAGCTAGCGCCTCCTACATCCGTGTATAGAGTGTATACGTATACCGTATCAGTACGCCTAGCCACGATGTGATCCATCCCAGGCCCGTGTACAGAGCTTACGAACTTAGTATACATAGAGCGCATCGGAGATCTTGTACCTCCCAGATCCGTATTCAGAGTGTATGGGTATTGGATACGCTATCACGTAACTTTGACACTAGACATAAGATTAGCCCCTAGATTTCTAGTACGTATTCTTCCGACTAATAAAGCTCATGTTATACATTCAAAAAAGCGTGAATATGATTGTTGAATAGAGTTCTGTCGCAACTTATGGACATTGATCCCTTCTCTAATTACCTGGTGATATTACCTTATTGAATCTAATTCACTGGTACAGATATAAAGAAATCAACATTAGTGATGTGGTTTTTGGAATTTTTTTTGATGAATTGAGACTGATAAGTTGAACCGACAGTGCCTGAACGTAGGATCACTGAAGAAACCACACCCAACTGTGCGCCAATCATTTAGAGCGACCATCCTAACTATCAGGGCACTGCCTAGTTTATAAAGTACGAAGATTAAAAAATTGATACTGATGGTTACATGCTGTCCAGACGATCAAGCATATTTTGCCTTAATCATATCTGCGGCTTTTTCGGCAACAGCGTACAAAGTGGAGGCCAGATGACCGCAGACCTGGAATGGAAGTACGGACGCGTCAACGACACGGACATTACTAGTACCGTATACTGTCAGAGTGGAGTCAACGACTCCTCCAAGATCCTTTGGCATCATAGCAGCAGTGCCAACGTAGTGAAAGTTGGAGCGATCTGTTCATATGTCAGCCCAGTCACTCGATTTGATTCATCTTCAGGCAAGAATTATGGAGGCTTACAAGCAGACTTGAGCCATTGAGCCCAATCAGCATCAGAGGCATTGCGCGAGAGCTTGCTGAGTCCAGGAGTGACTTCTTCCGTAACCAGTTCGGAGAAAGGAGCAGTGTTGGTGAATGCACGCGCCATTTTCCCAGTAACTACTTGCTGCTGGACGTCGTAATCCAACATGAAATAGTTGGGGTTGATGTATGCAGGCAGTGTGGCGTTAGTAGAGTTGATGTGGATGCTACCTCGTGAGAACGGAAGAAGACCCCAGTATTCGACCGTAAGGTCTGCAGTGGGAGCAGGCGCTATGATGATCTCAGCGATTGGGATCTTGTTCTTGAAGATCAAGTCATATTGGATCTTGAAGAGTTTCTCAGTAACATCAGCGTTGATGACACCACTGATGTTAGCAGTCCTCTCGGCATATTCGCGGATGGATTTCGCAATAGTTTCGTTGAACCTGTCGAGCTTCTCTCCGAAAAGATCTTCCACATTAGCATAAGCTGCGTAACCCGCAAGTCCTGCCAGGTTTGTAGTGTTCTTCATCGTGTATGCCATATCCGTAGTGGTCTGATCCTGGAGGTTCTCGCCAACGAAGGGCAAGTCAACGACAACATCAACATTAGCCTTCTTCAGAATACTTTGGCTACCATTAGCTTTCCGTCCCCAGTTACTTCAGATGGGTGTTACACATACGCAGAATTTCCGACACCCGACTTTTCCAATAACAATGGAGATACGAGACTTCCAGCTGAGAGGATTACCTCGCGATTGGCGAGAATTGTAGAGGTTCCGTTACGGGTGGTGAAGACGACACCACTCGCTTTAGGCAGGCTATCGTTAGTCTTTGGGTTCCAAATCATCTTTTCGGCTTTGGAGTTCAAATAGATATCCAGGTTGGGCCGCTTCGAAACAGGCCAGTAGTATGCGCGTCCGGCGTCTTCACGCACGTTCTTAGCCCTGTCAACTGATTTAGGAAAGACTGTGAATCCACGCATAAAACCTGCGTTGGGCTCACGATTGAAAGGAAGGCCTAGCGCATTGAAGGATTGGTTTACTGGCGAGATGACCTCCTGTCCCATCATGTTCGCAGTCCAGCCAACGCTGAGGGGACCAGATGTACCATGAACTTTCGGATCATATGAGGCACCAAGAAGAATCTGATCCTCTGTTGGAGGCTGCATATACTCACTCTTCAAGTAGTACTGCATCAGATTTTCCCAGTTCCAGCCTTTGTTTCCAATCCACTCCCAGGCGTTGATCTGGGACGTTTCCGCTCGCAAATAGGTCATACCTAGGGGCCGTGATTTTAGTAGAGACCTCTTTTAGATCCATATTGTACGAACCATTGATATCACTAGTTCCACCTAAGATCTTTCCAGCTCGGAGAGTCTGAGTGGCTCCATCAGCATACTGCTGAGGTGCGCTTCGGTATTGCCAGTCGATGTCAGTGCCAAATGCGGCGCCATATTTGGATGTGTCGGACACATTAGTGTTGTAAAGTTCAACATCTCCAGCTTCGATAATCGCGACGGTAACATTCAAGTCTTCAGATAGTCGATTCGCGACAACGAGTCCTGATGTTCCTCCGCCAACGACAACATAATCGTACCGAGGGCTATGTTCAGGGGCCCCTGTAACGTCACGAGCCAGAGCAAGAGCTACCGGAGTGATGGCAAGCAAATTGAGTATACGATACATAATTGAATAAGAAAGCCGTGATATGTAGGACGAATGTGCTGACGGGCATGTGTATCGTTAGGAATTGCTAATGATATATAAAACAAATATATCTCACACGTCACTGCAGTCTGAAATTGAAAAATTTGACGAATTCCCTAATTGCATGTTTGTCAACAGATCGCAGTTGTTACCAACCGATTTGTAAACACGATGTTCTCCACCTCGAGTCTGTCTTCAAGTTGGGTTCGGCCAAAAACGGCCCTGGTTCGCGAAACCCCTCGAAACCACTAACTTTATAGGGCGAACAGAATTTTTCTATCCCTGCGGCCCATCCGCGACAAACTGAACCACCGATGAAAAATATTTCTCCTATGATGTAATTTCCATCGCTGACAAGATATTTTGTGATTTGGGTGAGGGTTCGCGTCATGGGGGATTAATATCGAATGACTGCACTAGATGCAGTTGCACCGATCTAGGAGTTTGTGGATCTGCGCACATTAGGTTTGTATATTCGAACTTGTACCTGACGGGCTTTGCACATAGCTTGTGGAATCAACAAGACCCACATTAACAATGCGACAAATATCTGCGATGACGCCAGTATTTTTTGGCCCTAAGCACTATGTTCTAATTCTTTTTCATGATGTATATATATATATACCAGGTTGCAGAAGCGTCAATCGCCTGCGTTATTTCGCCGTCTGACAAAGCACATGTTCCACTTCGTGTCATGGTAAGAACATGGTTCCTCTTTTACTGGTCCATCGTTTCTGCGTGGAGCTCGTTACTATTGAAACACCGTACTGATGATATTTCCCTTTACCATGCGCTTGTGAGGCGCCATGTAGGCGGAATTCTGTCTCAGCTGCATCGGATCAATATTAGGTGTTCGTGTGTTGAGTTCTAGTAGAGCTGCGCCACGGATGATCGACTTGCTATCATTATAAGTTTTATCTATTACTAACTACCCCATACACCTCTAACTTTTCTTAAGTCCACTCATGTATGATATACTACCATCCAGTTGGCAGAATTGATGGGAAAAGTAGCTAGCTCTTGCGAAGCCAGACGCTGAAAGTGTGTAAAATACTGCATGGTGCATATGATGCAGGCTATGGTCATTACACAAACAGGGTGCTAGGACAAGGTGGAGTCTACTTGATCGTCTGGTCAGTAGAAAAACGCTGTTGCTAAGGCCTGACTTCTTATTGGTAGAAGCTTCTTCACTTTTCACACCCATGGCAGTGTAACTATTCAAAATACTCTCTTGTCTGGTAAGTGAGGATGAAGAACACGCCAAAGCCCTCAGCCAGGAGTGACACAGCGATAGTGCATTGGCTTATCCGACTCTGAGTGGTGCTAAGGTCGTAATCGTGGAAAAGGCGGAACAGGAACGCAAAGTGGTGGAAATGGCAGATCTATTTCGATGCGACGAAGTCAACAAGATCAGGCCGTTGGATAAGGACGCCAGAAATAGGCTATTTCGTGAAAACATGGAGGGATGTGGAGCAATACCAACCAGAAAGATTATTTTCTGGAGAATAGGAGAGTCAATAAAGTGGACAGTTCCAAGACGCCTGAGTACCTCGACGTTTGAGAGGTTATTGTGCTATGGTGTCAATTGTAATGTTGTCTATACAAGTTCCCGTCTTGTCAGAATGTCAAGCAGTGTTTACTTCCTTGTTCATGCACCTCGCTCTCACTATCTTCGCCATCTCCCTCCCAAGCTCGGTGTTCAAATTCTCGAAACCCTTCACTACACCTTCCTGATCACCCGCTGGTAGCTCTTGACTCATCTTCCACTTGCCACCAATGTCTGAAATCTCGATTTGAACACCAAGAATTGCGCTTTTCAGTACCTTGATGTAAGGCTCGGGTGCATCCTCAACCATCCATGGCTTTTCTTTGTGGCCTATCATGTCAAGTTCGTTATGGTTGGTTAGGTCACGGATCTGCTTGTCGAGAAACGCATGTGTAGACTCGGCTTTTGGATCGTAGAACACTGTCGCGCGACCATACACTTGTACAGCAGAGTAGTTCCATGTCGGGACTACTTTGCCTGTCGCTGGCTTGGTCTCGGTGTAGAATTTTGGCGTGACGTAGTGATGGGTAGGACTGCTGAAGATGGCAAGGACGTCGCGCGTAAGAGAGTAAGAACCGTCTGGGTTTATCTCGCTTTCAGGAGCCCCCTTTGCTGTTTCAATAAATGCCTTGGCTTGCGGGTTCGCTCGTGCTATATGGCCCCGCAGTGTGCCGAAATGTGATTCATCCTTGTCGTCAGGGATGTCCAAGACCCATGGAATGTGACTAGACTGAAGGAACTGAGTGGTCTTAGAATCGAGCGCTGTGATCAAAAGACCTAATGGATTATCCTTAATGAATTGGTACAATGTGGGAATATGCTTCTCGGCATGGATCTCACGGAGGTACATCGTGATTTCTTCGTCACAAGGTCGGAACCGTCGATGAATTAGAATAGAAGTATGCACTCAGGGCCTGATATATCACAGCTGGGTGGGCCTATGGGCCCCAAAAACGGACCATTAACGACGGCGCATAGGGCGTGTGCCAGCTTTGTCATGTAGGCCACATGATAAGTTTCAAGCCAATCAGATGTCTTCAATTCGTGAATCTAGCCCCATGGACATGGTAATCACCTTCGACTCCGCGCGTTCGCCCCGCATATCCCTATATACCATTATTTAAATTTCTAATAGGATTGTCAGACCTTGATCTATGAGTTGGTTCATATAGAATACTCGTACGACCACAGATACACCATAGGATATCTTTCGAATCCTGACTCTTCAATCAAATGAACCTAGGTAGCAGTGCTATTGAATGAATTTGGTACGAAGCATAGGAATAGGATTTCAATGAAAATAGCTATGCTTTCAACAAGCGACGCAAGACCTCAACTTCAGGTGACAGTCCCTTCAATATCTGGCTTAACTCATCAGCTGCAACATTCAACGCATCATCGCTAAACGGTTGCAACGCATCCATAATGATTAACACGTTCGTGGTGTCGTTTGACAACGCGGTCCTCGGGCCCTGCCTCCAGTTCCAATTCCGACAAGTAACGCCAACATCATCACACCATACCACTTCTCCTGGGCTTGGAGGCTCGTTCACCACTTCTCCGCGCGAGTTCATTTCAAACTTCTCGTCGCCCTTTGCGCGGATCAAGAATGGCGCTCCCGAGTACTTGTTCAGATCTTCGCCGCCAAGCGGGATTTGATGTTTGACGGATATGGCGTTGTAAATGTCGGTCAGTCGATTGACGCGCGGCAGCCCTTTGTCAACGCGCCGTGTGAGCGCTTCGAGGCTGTTCTGTGTCTTTTTCGGTTTGGCACCGAAAGCATTATACGCTTCCCTCCAGGCTTTGACATGGGGAATGTCAGTGACAGGTACCTTTGCAAGAGTGGCTTTTGCAGCTGCTTCAGCTTCTTGCAAGAGCGTTTCGCTCTGTGAATCGCTGGGTGCAGGTGGGATATTTGTAATGACTAGGAGGAGAGCGCGGTAATCCGGTCGTAATTGGAAAACCTCGGGTGCGATGCGCGCATTATCGAGGTATTGTTGTGGATCGTTAAGAGAAGCCATTGTAATTGATGAGCGTTTTTGTCTGACTATAAATATTCCAAAGCAGGTCATGAGGTGTGATAGCCTATATACTTTTTACGGGCGACGACACTTGAGAGTTCTTGACCCCAATAGTTTCTAAGTATGGTGCAGTTGTATAGCTAGTGTTGAAAATTTGCTAGATTTGACATGTAGGGCGCATATTGTGACGGCTCTGGCGCGTGCCAAGAACAACGCGGAGATTTTCACATGCCTAATAGTGACTTCTAGGTACGCTAGCCATCTTCTAGCATGGTAATCATTGTGGTGCAAAAACCATATGACTTATATAAAGCTCTGATCCGGCTCCTAGGATGAAACCTAATAATTCGTCTGAATAGTACTCTGACTTTCTTACTCCAAATATCTACCATGCCTCTCAGAGTTTGCGTCTCATAAAAGACGAATTATCCATGAATAATCAAGCCAGCGTTCGCTGAACCATCATCGAAGACTTACGATATTGAATTGTTCAAATGGAAATATGCCATTAATCATTTTTGGTAATACAATGAATACTGAGACGGTTGTAAACTCTACGTCAACCAGTTTTAGAGGTAATAGTCAGCCACGCATGCCCCCTCAAAAGACGTATTACACCATGGCGGAGCTCCAGTTACAATCATCCCATTCGTACAAATCGTTACGTGCAGTCCTGAACGAGCGGAACACCGAGGAACACTTGCAAGAGCTGGCCATGGAGATGATAGTTATTCTGAAAGTTATTTTGATCTTTCTACTTTTTCTAAGCCCTCTCTCGAAATAATACACTAGGATACAAATGCAACTCAAACTGTTAAATTCATCTCCTTTCTCTTCGCGATTTTGCAGTAAATGCCTAGTTCACATGCCCCCTTTAATGATTTCCACCAATTTCCAAAGCAATAACAAGAAAACTAAGAAACTAATCGATGTCGTATTGATCTAAAGAGTTGTTTCGACATTATCATTCCTTAGACAAACGGATCAAAGGTGCTTGGATCATAGTTCCTCCCCTCTTCACGCATCTTGACCTCGATTTTACTCTTCCATATCCCATCCGAAGCTCTCTTCTGCCATTTCCGAAACACGGTATAGTACCATATCTTGGTGCTACCACCTGGTGAAATGAAGGTCACTTCGATTCGTTCAAGCGGGCTTTTCCGACCAAAATCGTGCCACAAGCGTAGCATCAGGTCGCGGGTAACCTTTTGTTTGATCTGAGGTGAGCCCCAGCCATCTGGTTCTGGGTATGTGATTAGCTGGTATGAGTCGTATTCCAGAAACACTTTGAGGTAAAGCTGTCTGAGGTGGCGAAGCGAAGTCAGTGCTGAGTGAATAGATCGATGAGCCCCGGAGCTCGGCGCTGTCCATGGCGAGATACCGTGCTTCTGTGGGCTAAAGCCGGCGAAGAGCTTCTTCAGAAGTGCGACGGCCCCATTCTTTTGCGTAGCCTTATCGTCCGGCCACATGCTCAATTTATCTTTTCCTTTTTTTTTCTGCACTTTCATTGGTAACCGTAATATCTTTATCTCTTGCGCTGTCTCCGCTAAAGCATAAAAATGCTCGGGCTCCCATGCTACACTCTTCACATACTCTGCCTCCAAACTCCGAAGACTCTGTCCATGCTTGGCCAGAAGTGTAGGTCGCACCTTTTGCATAGCCTCATCGTCCAGACAGTGCATCTTCACATTTCTCAACGCATCGATCGAATCTATGAAGCGCTCAAGAACGTCCATATCATTGCTCGAGTTCCAAAGGGCGCTGGCGGCCCCGTAGTCATCCCAAAAGCCGAATTTGAGTGTCTTTAGCTGTGCAACACGTCCTGTTAATGCTTTCAAAAGGGCTGTTGGGGTGCCACGGCCAAAATCAAGGGTATGTATTTGACCCCAATCCATGGAACGTGACCATATCTCGCAGTGCTCTGTAGTTGGAAAGTAATTCTGGAGTATTGGGTCTAAGGTCAACTCTTCGAGCGCCGGGAATATATCACCGTCTCGAAACGGAAGGTTGAGCGGGCTTTCTTGGTTATCGTCGTTCCGTGCCCCGGAAGCGATACCGACTTGCAAACATAGTATCCTGAGGTTACGGGCTTGAAGTAGGCACTGTTTCAGCTCCCACATTTCCGAAAAACAAACAGCCTGTGGTTGGATTGCAAGAGCAGTAAAGTCCAGGTGGTGCAGATTTGGGGATGATAGAATAGCTTTATCCATTGCATAAGGTCGACGATCATTGTTGATGTATGTAAGTCGCAAGTTGGGGCAATCGGCCAAGAGTGATAGCAACGAAGATGGGAAAGGATATGGAGTCTCCCATCTGTAATATGTCAGCCTCTATAACCCTAATATGATCCTGTGGAATTTACATTATCTTCTTTAACTGGGCCAAATAACCCCAGCAGTCGATAAGTAGTCTTACGAGCTCCTCGCAAATCTCAGGATTCTGCCGGGGAAGTTTGAGTCGAACGCATTGCACTTTTCCTCCGACCGCCTCATTTGGTGTTCTAATTCTTTGCAGGAATGTTCTTTCGACATCGTGCGCACCTTTGAGCGTGATTTCGTGGAAAAGGAATTCTTCGGAAAGACTTCTGCTCGCGCGACACACTACTCGAAGAGCGTGAAACGCCGCATGATCGTCGTAGAAGAGTTGCGCAAAGATTTCGGAGAGAACGCTCTGCGGTAGGGCGATAAATCGAGCTCGCATTGTCAGTGATGTGCGCTTGTCTCGCGTGTGAAGACGAACGTCATTGTGGCTGAAAGCGGCCGGTCTTTGAGAGACCATATATGTGTACAAATGCAGCCGGGGCAGATATTACCCCGGTTCACATGACCCGCAAGCCACATGCTCGGGTAAAATCAATTACAAAACTCAGATTCAATAACTGTGCTGCCTAGTGCCAAGGTTTGCAGTCACAACTAAGCCGACCTATCGCTGCATTATTGAAGGATGACAGCATACCGGTAATCGCTTCAGTGAGCGTCAACGGAGCGATGCACATGCCTTACTTCGTCGCTTCAGAAAGTATAATGTTTGCTGCACTTAGTTCTGAAACTGTTGGCGCTTTCATTTTTCTAAAAGCTCCGCACAGGCATCCATCCCGTAGCAGTATACAAAGGGTTGATTGCTGCTAAATTTCGTATCTGCGTATAACTGCGCATAAGAATCGACACCCAGATCAAGTTGCACATACGTTAGACGCCTTCACTATCACCACTCATACATACTTCCATTTACTGCATTATCAGATATTGCAGAGCTGTCGAAAAATCTGCCAAACGTAACTTTTGGGATACTGATAAGCGTCAGCACAGTTGGTCGATGGCAGAAAACGAGATGTCACATGTGTGCAGGGACTTTGCCCGAAGCGTCCAAATCCGTCTGACAAAAATGTAATGTTATCAATACAGTTACTAAATGAATACTGATAACTACTGGTTTCAATCTTAAATGAACCTGTTTGGAGGTACAGTCTACAAATCCATACTAAATCCTTACTTTGGTGAGTGGTTGTAGGATCTGGGGGAAAAGGCTATTACGTATAAAGGTTGAAGCTGTTTTCTACGACTATAGTGACTCTGAAATGGTTTGAATATCTATTACAGCGACCCTGAATTAGGTGGTGCGAAAGGTTTTTGGCAAGTGAATTGAACAGTGAATGTTCACCGTAGTGTTAGCAACGACCTACCGACGCATACGAGTCACACTTACCAGCCTATCCTTTCCCTGAATTCTAGGCAGGATACTTTTGCCTTAGCTGATACCTACTATCAACGAGATCTAATACAGCCATGGGGTGTTGCATGCGATGCACTACCAGAACCCGCCAACACGACACAGCCGTGTCCAGGCCGTTCAAACCAAATCATGCCTTGAGTCTTACCATGCCTTCAAGCAGCTTGATCTTGATGTCTTTGAATATCTTGAGGCAAATTTCTGCTACAAGTTGTGCCTAGATGCCGGACAGAGCGTGTAATGACACTACTGTCATGCCTGTCAGTAGCTCCCGCCCTCAAGGCAACACGATTGTGGCAGAGAGAACAGACTGCCTTCTTGCTTCTTGCAGTATCATAGAATTCACGTGTACCTAGGCTCTTCAGATGCGCTTGAGGTACGGTAGATGTTTTCATGTGTTCAGGGTTCTGATTGGTCAGCCTACTGGGCTTGAACTCTCGATACTGCGTGCGCTGTGGCAAATGCCCACAGCAAAAATCCTACATGCCAGATCAAGATAACATATATGACTGACGCTCTGTGGTACGAACACTGTGTACAGAAGAGCCGAGGCGCATATTAGTCCTATCAGCTGCTGCACTGATGTCATGAAGTATGCTTATGAGCATAACGATATCTTGCTTCACAAGATTAGAGCTCGCGAAGTGGAGTGCAGTGCGATTGTCCAAATGGTTGTTATGATGCGGAACTGTGATCCGGTTAGGTAACGCAGATTGCGCGTGCAGCATTGCATGCAGAGATTGCACTCGACGCTATCATGTTTCGCAGTGCTTAGGCCAGACGGACATTCCTAAAAAGGAAGCAGAAAAAAGGCTGATCCATTTTGTATTGTGTGTCTGTAGTGAACAATACGTTGAGATGGTAGCTGGTAGGGTCAAATCTTGACTCTAGTGCTTCGTACAAGGTGGTTCCGAGCCCCGAAGGATCTCTGCAGGGAGCATTGGCATGGCCTACGGCCCGCCCCTTCAAAGGCCCCGCACTACTACCTTTCCCAATATGCTACTCTTGTATAACTTACTAGGGTGAGTCTTGGCAACTTTACCCCTACCCAGCCCCTACCCAATTGCGAGCCTGTACGCTATACCAGGAGCCCCATTACCCTCGAGCAACGTTGCTCAGTCATCATGACATATCTCCAAACTTTGTAGCCTACATGCACTCTACTTACTAGGCGTAAGCAGATAGGGCTGGAATGGCTGGCTTGGCTCCGGTCTTGACATCCGACAATATAGTCAGAACCCCTGTTTCCCTAAGCAACACCGCTTAGTTAAAATGGCATTTCTCCGAATGTCACCAGTCTGAACCTTAATATGTCCGCATAAGTGAGCCGTAGACCTTTATAGATCTGCAAAGGTGAGCCACAGACTTATATAGATCCACAAATGTGAGCCATAATCCTTCCTCGATCTGCGAAAGTGAGCCATCGTCATTGATTTTTCCTCCTTCTAAGACCGCCCAGTACGGTCATACTGTCTCGTGTCACTTCTTTCAAGCCACTAGCTTTTATTCTTTTCGCTTGTTTGAGAGCAAAATATTACTATGTGCGACCTTTTGATGTATCGGATCCAGCTGCTTACTGTGGAGTAGACGCATGTCGGTCAAAACTGGGTAGTATGATGCCAGAAGAGGAAAATGGGCACTTTCGCTTTTGGTTTTCACCGTGCACAAGCATCGCAACATGCTTCTTGAAATGATACCGAAAGTAGATGACCTATGTCCGTCTTGGGAGCCAATATCAATTGAAATGACAAGAGAGTACATGTATAAAGTTGGAAACTTCTACTGGTATTTTCATCACTGCGACTTCAATTTTTAGCACTCTCCTCTACGAGTAACACGCGATATCTTACGATTAAAAAGAATCCCTTTTCTATCTCTGAATATTTCCAACATGCGTCTTACCGCCGCCACCTTCGTTCTTGTAACTGCTGTCCTCCCGCATGCCACGGCGTGGACTGTGTGGGTAAACTGGAAATCACAATGTGGAGGCAACTCCTATCGAGTTGATGGAAGTGGCAACACTGGCTGCCAGTTAACCAATATTCCCGCCGATCAGAAAAGGCCTATATGTCTTACTCTCACCAATGGCGCCGGCTGCACCGGTTACATATATTCAGACCGAGCTTGCGGCCAACTGGTAAGCGATTTTCTTATCTTTAGTTCTTAAGGCCTGGACTCCAAAATTATAGCAGATTGAGCGATAGTGCAAAGCTAATCAGGAATTTGTGATATCTAGGTTGGAGCGGCGATCGGTCAAAAGGACGCGTCATGCTCAAGTGATGTACAGTTCCAGTCCTGGAGAGTCTCTTGTACATAAATTGTTTGTAAACGTCTCAGAGTTTGAGCTTGAAGGGAGGATTGCGACAGCGGAAGAGACACGAGCTACCTTTGTTCCTTTGAGCTTTTCAACAAAGCTGAACTCTTACTTTACTATATTTTGAGCTGTACAGAGTGCTACTAGTGGATCTTAGGCATCGCGAATTCAAGTGGATGTTTAAAGCCATGAGTCCCTCGCCTATCAGAAGTGCATTACGAAAACTATAACGCTCAAATATCGTGCAAATAATTGCAAAATTAATAGGAGCAGGGAAGATGACAATATTAGCTATTGTCTTAGAACCGGCAAACTGAGGTTGAATCTTTGAAGACGTAAATAAAAATGCAAACCAACGGAGACGGTTATCAATCCTACATGAGCCGCCCGTTCCGAGGACACAGTTTACTTGGGACATTTCCACGCGCGTCTAGTAAAAGCAGAAGAATGTATTCTGATGCATTTACTGATTAAAACGAGCAGCGAACTTTGCATCGTCTGTCTTAACTCAATCTCATTTGTGTGAAGTTTCGCTAAGGTCTATAAATTATGGTTCGATACGAGAGGTCGGTGAGCGATGATGACAAGGCTGAAACACGACCGAGTGCTGCTGCCTGAATTCTTGTTGGAATGCTTCTAACCGCTCACGTGCCACCATTGTTCCAGTTAACGCGCAACATCCGCTACTCAGTACCTGCACTACTCATTGATGTGCATTGGTATCTATTGCAATTCTTCATCGACGAAATCTTTCTACAGTGATGGCTAAGAATCACCAGTTCACCATAGGATGGATTTGCCCTCTCCCGTTGGAGAAGGAGGCTGCAAGGCTGGTCCTGGACGAAGAGTATCCGCAAGAGGAGGTCCAGTACCAGAACGTATACTACTTGGGCGGCCAGATTGGAAACCACAAGGTGGTTATTGGGGTGCAGCGAAAAACCGGGCTGACTGGTGCAGCAGTTCTTGCTGAGAAGATGCGCACTGGGTTCCCTAACATCAAGTATTTTCTCCTCGTTGGCATTGCTGGTGGCGTACCTCGCTATGGGCCAGCCGGGGCGGCGTCAGAGATTGTACTTGGTGACGTGGTGGTTAGCTCTCCTCGAGGGAAGCTCGGTGGGGTGTTGCAGTACGACAAGGGAGCGTGGGAGGGTCAAGGGCGACTGAAATTCCGAGGGCATACAAACGGCGTTCCAGGCGATCTGATGGCTGCGGTCAATAATTTCCGCGCAGATGGCTGGTCCAAGTCAAATATCGCAGAAGTTCTGAAGCAAATGCGCCTTAAGCTGCCCGAGGAACAAAAGCATCAGTACGACGACCCAGGTCCCAGTCGCGATAGGCTCTTCGAGGACACTTATCAACATAAAGGCACGGAACTCGACGACTGCATAGAGTGCTGCGATGCAGACTTTATTGAATCCCGGTCAGATCGAGGTGATGGAGCTACTCGACTAGTCGACAGACCGTTGGTTCACTTTGGCAATATCGCGTCGAGCAACCAGCTGCAAATCTCAGCTATGGAGCGCAACAGAGTTCAACGGGAGCACGATGTCATCTGCTTTGAAATGGAGGCAGCTGGGGTCATGGACGAGTACCCGTGTGTCGTTGTCCGTGGCATCTGCGACTATGCAGACTCTCATAAGAACAAGGGCTGGCAGAACTACGCAGCAGCCACGGCGGCAGCGTGTGCTAAAGGGCTTTTGTCTAGGATACCAGCGGCAGACGTTACCAGCAGTGTGCCGTCTGCACCGTGTTCTACACCTCAGCAGTCGGCGAGCATAACGAACATGACATTTGGCAATAATGAGCGTGGGGTGCAGGGTAGAGACATCCACGGCAACATACATATCGGATGATGTTGTGTTGTGTTGTAGCAACTGGTCAATAGAAAGGATATTACCATAGGGACCTTTGAATACTATTATCCGAGTTTTGCGATGCAGGTAACGTTGGGAGAGCCACGGCGAAGCTGGTGGAGCAAGCGGCTAAGCAATCAGGCGCTGCAGGCTGCATGGCCGCAAGGCTGAGGTCGAGGAGGTGCTACGCCGCCGCAGACCAGCACCACACTCTATCGCTGTAGACACACCACTCATGGTGCGTGCTCTTCTATAGCGATGCCATGACCTCGACGACATCAAACATAGCGTTCGGTAACGCGCAATCAAGCGTCCAAGCTAACAATATCAACGGCTCCATCTATATTGGTATGTTGCGGGGACTGCCCCAAGGCTGTCAAGCGCTAAACAGACACGTCGAACAGAACTTGAGAACACACTCGATCGTCTCCCAAGCGCCGAAGATGCGCCGTTTAACTCGTACGCCAGGCAGCACGAAGATTTTTGCCTTCCTGACACGCTCGTCGACTTGCTACAAGAGATATACAGCTGGGCGGACGGGCAAGATGAGCGGTGCATCTTCTGGCTCAGCGGCCTAGCAGGAACGGGCAAGTCAACAATCGCACGGACGGTCGCGAGCTACTACGCCAACCAGCGTCTCGCAGCCAGCTTCTTTTTCTCGCGAGGCGGCGATAACGTTGGTCACGCTGGCATGTTTGTTACCAGCATTGCGGTGCAGCTAGCGAACAACGTTCCAGCTTCTCGCCATTACATAGTGTAAGTGGTCAGTGCGTGCAACAGTTCAGTCAATGCAACACCCCCTGCATCGCCAAGTGTTCACCCCACCATAATTAACACGCGATAACTCCACCACTATGGCAGCTATAGAAAAAGCGATTGCGGCAATTAATTCGCAAGGTCTAGAAGGTAAAATCTTAATCCGCTTAGTTGTAAAAAAATTTGGTGTTAAGGCGTCGACTCTAACGCGTCGCTACCATAACATAACGCGATCGCGTGTAGCCACTACAGAACGCCGACGATTGATCACCCCACAACATAAAGCTGAACTTATTAAGTATATAATAAAGTAGTTAGGGCGTGCTATACCACCTACGAGGTCTATAATTAAAAAATTTGTAGCTAGTATTACGCAATGGGAGCCGTTAGATAGCTAGGTTATAAGATTTTTAAAGCGGAATAGGGCGAATATTACTATTAAAATCTCCACCGGTATCAACCGTGACCGTCACAAAGCTAATAATATCACACTATATCGTAGATATTTCCATCTACTTTATGATAAACTTGACTAGTACGATATCCAGCCGCATAATATCTATAATATAGATGAAAAGGGCTTCCTTCTTAGGGTGAATTGTAGGTCAAAAAGGGTGTTTTTAAAGCAACTTTAGGACTAAAAGAAGGTGACAGCACCTATAAGAGATGGTAGTAGGGAGTGGATAACAACTATTAGCTATATTTATACTAATAGGAGCTGGGTAGACCCTATAGTAATCTTTAAGAGTAAAAGTGGCCTTTATAATAACTAGGTACAGCACCTACGACCTAACCTACACTAGATGTTTTTTGCTACTAGTGATTCGGGCTAGAGTAATAATGAGTTAGGAGTATCTTGGCTTAAGTAGGTATTCGATTGCTAAACTAAAGGCAAAGTAAAGCGCGACTACTAGTTACTACTACTGGACGGCCATGGTAGCCATGTTACCCCTAACTTTATCGACTACTGCGACTCCCACCGAATACTACTCACAGTATTACCACCTCACTCCTCTCACCGACTCTAGCCGCTCGACGTGGTCATGTTCAAGCCTCTATCCACTGCGTACTCAAATGAACTCAATGACCTTATACAGCGAAGTCAGGGCTTATACGAGGTGCGAAAAAGTGACTTTCTATGCTTATTTTAGGCTGCTTTTACACATTCATTTACCTCTAATAAGATAGTTACTAGTTTTGCTGCTACTAGCGTCTATCCGCGAAATGCCGAAGTCCCACTCCAACAACTCAAAATCTCAACACCACAACACGATATCGATATGGAAGTTGGAGACTAAGGTGATAGGGATACCTAGAGACATCTCTCCAATTTAGTCGACGCTGCGGTAACAGATTCTTTAAAAGTTAAGGCAAGAAGAGTTAAGCAGGTCATACATTCGCTGCAGGTCAATAATGAGCTTCTCTACCTTAAAAACGACGAATTACGCGATAAAATAACTACTAAAAAAAGCTCAAAGAAGCATAATAAGCTTCTAGAACTACAGCAATATAAAGAATATTAGAGTCTAGCGGTGGTGTGGAGTCCTAGGTCAATACAAGAAGCAAGGGCTCAAGAACGTCAAAGACAACACCAAGAATAGCTAGAAAAACTCTAAAAATCACAGAGGAGAGAGCTTAGAGCTGCTAATGCAGCTCTACGAAAAAAAATTAATGCTCGAAGCAAAAACGGCGCGGGAGTTGAAGAAAATAGCAAGGCAGAAGGAGGCAGAAGCGCGGGCTAAAGAACTCGCTGCAAGACGCGCTAAGAAAGATCGCGATCGCGCAGCTGCAACTTCAAAAAAAACTCGTGATAAGCAAAATACACCTAGAAGAACAGCTTTATTATCTTAAAAGTCAAGTATATCGCGTCATGGTGGTGATGCGGGCAGCCAAGGTAGTGCTGCTCTTGCACCGCCGCCCGCGCAGCCTACCACCAAAACTACCATGCGCGGCCGCAACATCAGACTGCCTAAGAAATTTAAGTAGATAGAAATATTATTTGAACTATATAGACTACTTTATTAAGAAATCTCGCGATAATAGCTTTTGTGTGGGGCTCTACAGCCTCATTTTTGGTGGGCGGCCATACTGGGCGTGGTGTTGCATTGACTGAACTGTTGCACGCACTGACCACTTACACTACGCGACGCTATTGCAGAGCGCAGCGATATCGCCAGAAAATCCTTGCGCGACCAGTGGCAGCACCTTATTCTTCGTCCGCTAGCCAAGCTGCGCGAGGCCGGATCGTACATTATCGTCGTTGATGCCCTTGACGAGTGCGACAACGACAGTGATATCCAAATAATTGTGCAGCTGCTAGCCCAGGTGCGGCCGTCATTGGCAGGCAGCCGGCTGCGCGTGTTGCTGACCAGCAGGCCAGAAGTGCCAATCCGGCACGGATTCGGGCAGATGGCAAACTCAAAGTACAAAGACGTCGTGCTGCACAACCTCTCGCCGTCAGTCGTTGACCATGACATAGGGGTTTTTCTTGAGCACTGGCTGAGGATTATAGCAAAAGACTGTTACTACGCGGATGACTGGCCAGGTGTGGAGACGATTAGACAATTGGTGCAGAGTGCATGCGGTTTATTTATCTGGGCTGCTACTGCCTACCGCTTTATCCGAGAAGGCGGTCCATTCGCTGACGACCGACTGCGCATGGTCCTGAAAGACAGCGCCGTCACAGACAAATTATCCAAGGATAGCTCATCCAGTGAGGATTCCTGCACAGATGATCAGGTTGAGATATCCCCTGAAAAACGATTGGACATTATATATCTCACAGTCCTTAAGCGTCCCGTTCGCCCATTTAAAAATCACGAAAGGAAGAAATGGTACGCGTTGATTAAGAAAATTTTAGGAGCCATCGTGCTTCTATACTCGCCGCTTTCTGCAACCTCACTAGAACGGCTACTCCTTCTTTCTTCAGGAGAAGTTTATCGAGCGCTAAATGAACTGCACTCTATTCTAGAGGTTCCACAATGTCCGACTCACCGCGTTCGTCTACACCACCCGTCTTTTCGTGATTTCCTTCTCAACAAAGACAGATGCACGGATGCCAATCTCTGTGTCGACGAAAGGCAGGCGCATACAGCACTGGCAGATAAATGCATCCAGCTTTTGTCGACCTTTCTCAAGCAAGACATATGTGGGGTAGGCAACTTTGGTACGCGTGCGGCTGAGATAGAGCTACCGCAACTAGAAGGCTGTATCCTTCCTCAGATGCAGTATGCATGCCTCTACTGGACTAATCATCTTGCTGCGAGTGGTGTCCAACTTCATGACAACGATAAGGTGCACGAATTTCTTAAAAAACATTTCCTCCATTGGCTTGAGGCGCTGGGCTGGATGGGTAAAGTCACCGAAGGTATCTACGCCATTAGCTCCCTTGAGTCAATCGCCCGAGTAAGTGCCTTCCGCGACATGCAAACTTTGTTACTAACAACACGTAGGTAAGCGATTGTCTTGCTCTTTACGCATTCATCCACGACATGAAGCGGTTTGCGCTGTACAGTCGGTCACCGATTGA
This sequence comes from Curvularia papendorfii, assembly GCA_000817285.1. NCBI lineage: Eukaryota > Fungi > Ascomycota > Dothideomycetes > Pleosporales > Pleosporaceae > Curvularia > Curvularia papendorfii. The sequence continues at coordinate 21,636 of JXCC01000310.1, read as the reverse complement.
GATAGCTCCATTGCAGGTGTATGGTAGCGCCCTTATATTTGCACCGGTGAATAGTCTAGTGAAGAGAAAATTTGCGGATCAGCTGACGCAATGGATAAAGAGTACACATGATGTAGATAATGACTGGAGTGCATGTCTGCAAACACTTGAGGGTCATAGCAACGGAATCATCTCAGTCGTCTTCTCGCACGACTCGGCGCGGCTCGCGTCAGTGTCGACTGATAGGCAAGCTAAGATCTGGGACGTCAGAAGTGGCGAGTGTATGCAGACACTAGAGACCCCCGACAGCTACTCAGTGGCTTTCTCGCATGACTTGACGCGGCTGGCATCAGCATCCTACGATTCCACCACTATCGAGATCTGGGACACCAGTAGCGGTGCTTGCCTACATACGCTTGAGGGCCATGGCAATGTTGGCTTGATAGCGTTTTCGCACGACTCCATGCAGCTAGCGTCAGCGTCATACGACGGGACTATCGTAATCCGGGACGCTAGCTGTGTGTGTCTGTATAGTTCCAAAGTCCAGAACAACGACTTTTACCCGGTAGCTTTCTCACACGACGTAACACAGCTATCATCACAGTCAAACAAAGGGACTATTAAAATCTGGGACGCTAGTAGCGGTGTGTGCGTACAGACGCTGGAAGATTGTTTTGATACTATTGTTCCAATGGCCTTCTCGCAAAACTCAGCATGGCTGGCATCAGGGTCATACAAACACGCTATCAAGATCTGGGATATCAGTAGCGGTATGTGTCTACATACGCTTGAGGGTCATGATGAGTACGTTTACTCAGTAGCCTTCTCGCGTGACTCGATGCGGCTAGTGTCAGCGTCAGGCGATCGAAATATCAAGATTTGGGATACTAGTAATAATATGTGCCTACAAACATATAAAGGCCATAGTAGCTCGGTTTCCTCAGTAGCCTTCTCGCACGACTCAACGCAGCTGGCGACGGTGTCATTCGACGAGACTATCAAGATTTGGGATGCTAGTAGTAGCGCGTTTCTGCGGACAGATAAGGATTATAAGGACAACGTGAGCTCTGTGACGTTCCCGCAGGACTCAATGCAGCAGATCCTGGATAACACGCATTGTAATTGCCAAGACTTGTACGGGTACGGTATTCGCACGAGATACTACGCTCGTCACTCAATGGTCGCTCCTTACTACGCTCGCCACTCATTGATCGCTCCTTTTGGCTTGCCATGGGTAGCTTATGGATTAAGCGATGGGACTATCAAGATTCAAGCCCCAAATAACGTGTGTCTAAAAACACTTAAAGGTCACTCCGGCTCTGTTGAACGACTAGTCGTTTCACACGACTTGACGCGGCTGGCGTCAGCGTCACATGACAAGACTGTCAAGATCTGGGACATTAGTAGCGGTATATGTCTACAGACGCTTAAGAGCTATAGTGTTTACTCATTTAACTCAATAGCGCTCTCGCACGACTCAATGATGTTAGCATCAGTGTTCGATGATGGAGCTGTCAAGATCTGGGACATTAGTAATGGCGCGTTCCCACAGACATTTGAGAGCTGTAGTGTTCACTTTTTTAGCTCAATAGCGTTCTCGTGCGACTCAGTGCTGCTAGCGTCAGCATTCGATGATGGGGTCGTCAAAATCTGGGATGTTAGTAGCGGTATGTGTCTACAGACGCTTGAACACCATGTTGCGGATATTAATGAGGTGGTTTTCTCTGATGACTCGACGCGGTTAGCCTCGAGATTAGTCGACGGGACCACTTACATCTGGGATACTAACAGCGGTAAGCACCTGCAGACTCTCAAGACCTGTAAGCTTAGCCGTGTTACCGATGTTTTTGCTCTGCCACACCTTAAAGAGACAGTAACACTTCAGCAAATCGCCCATCGCATTATTAGCATCTCTGCGGATAGCACTTGGATAACCTGTCATGGTAAAGAATGGTTGTGGCTTCCAGTAGAATACCGACCCGGCCACTTCGTTATCTCGGATGGATGTATTACTGTGATCACACTTTCAGGGAGGACATGGAGATGTCAGGTTGTATAGTATTCGTCTAGCTACTGTAATATTTACCAGTTACACTGACTGCTTCGTTTCCTACTTTCTAATGACAACGTTGCAGTGACCAAAGTTTCAATCACGTTACATGTTATCGTCGTTATCAAGAGCTTGAAAAGGGGGTAGCGGCAAATGACCCATTGCATGATGATGCTAGAGAACATAAAGCGAATCGATACTGGCTGATGAGATGCTTTACTCCGCAGCTAGACTGGCTAGAGTAACAACGGTTCGGCAGGTTGCTAACTGTCAGCTTTCAGGTAAGGTCTTACTCGTATGAGTCATCTGTGGCTGTGCTCAGGCGCAGTCAGAATACAGCTTCACCATTCCCGTAAAACATGACTATTGGTTGCCTCTCCGCTATGCGACTAGATCAAGTAATTGATCACTGCTCCGTGAGTATCCTAATTTTTCCTGTCAGTTTCTATTCCTTAATGCCAATTGTCCCTAGATACAGAACGCTAAATCGGAAGTATCTACTATCTTTCGTTGTTGCTGTCGATGAGTTACTCTTGATAAGGGCATTAGCTGGCTCATCATTCTTAGTCACGATGGTTTTCAATGTATTCTATCTCATGGCTAGACGTCATATCCATTCTAGAAGACCCAATACTTTCAGTCGCATACGTCTATCTCTACTAGAGACCTTTGAAAGCCTCGAAGGCTTTTTGTAGACGAGCGTTCGAAAATACCGGACGCGACAAAATCCAAACTGCTGATAAAAGCGAACAGCACGGTGCTGCAACTAGATGTCATCCAGAACATCCTTCTGTGTTTGCAAGTCTACATTGCCAGGTACATGTGCTTCACACCGATTTGTACGATCAAGGGCGCTGTAACAGAGGTGTAGGTCGGGTCTGTGGCTGGCATACAATCTTTGGACAATAGTTCAGCAAGGTCGAGCGATGGTTTTGGATCAAAGCATTGGATCAGTGCAGAAATATTCAGATATAAGTAGGGCTATATGATAATAAGGCGGACGACAAGTTGGCGCCATTCTTAACAAGGCCTGCCTACACAGCTTTCGGCGGTGGACAAGCTGCCGTGACTGTCAATATATTTGAAATAGCAGAAACAATAAGGAAAACCCTTGAACCTCCGGTACATGTTGGATATACAAGCGGAGTAGGATTGCTCCAAGTAGGCAGATTAGGAATAGCTCCAGCGTTGTACGTATACCGATTTTGGTTGCAGTTGGTGATCGGGAGACAGACGAGCTGCATGTGAACAGCTGCAAGTGCATATGGTGGGTTGAGGAGGTATGTGACTGTAACTCTTCCCTGGGCGTTCGCTGTGGCGACCCATATGCCAACGTCAATGGCTTGGGTAACATCGTTACCACCAGCACCGACATAAAGTGGACCCGATATGCCACTCTGTAATTCTGCAAGTGTAGGCGTCTCATACCAACCCCACCTATTGCAACCTGATCCTGACTGGGTGTTCAGAGTGAAGGACTTTTGGACGCCACCGACGGGATTTTGATAACCGAAAGCCGCCCCGAATCCGCAAGTCTTGAGACTAGGTGGCGGAGACGTAGTCGATGTTACAGTGACAGTTAACGTTGATGTAGAGGTCTTTGTTTCGAGCGAAGTCGTGGTTGTCGTTCTCAATTTGGTCGCGTCAGGCAATATTGCTGTCAGTATAAGTGTGCTGTAAATAGTGACTGTGCTTGATGTAGTAGCAGTTTGTAGGACAGTCACGGTCGGCGATACTCCAAGAATGCAGCTGCAAGCTCGAGATTTAACATCATTATTTGACGCAGAGCTACAAGGTTTTTTGTTTCCGGGATCCTTTTTTGTTGTATTCGGTTGACGGCGCATCTTCACAGGCCCTGAGTCATTGGTAGTGGTTGTACTACAGTAAGGAATTGTTAGGATGAGAAAATCGGGTGCTACTTTTAAACATACGTGGTAGTCACTGTTGTTGTGGATGTAGTGACTGTGGTGCTACTTGTGGTCGTAGTTGTGAAAACAGTAACAACCGCAGCTGGAGGCTAAAACCGGTCAGTGTATTATTTTTGTATTGTTGTACTAGGTCACCTCACTGTTGTCGAGGTAGTTGTGACAGGCATGATTGTTGTTAGAGACGTCTGGAACATTGTACCTATTTCTCGTTACCATATACTCCGGTAGCCAGTCAATTGTCTCAACTTACTAGTTGTAGTTGGAACATTAAGCAATGAATAACAATACGAGGGCTCTAGACGATCGCGGCCAAGGATCACATTTCGAAAGTTAACCACAGCTGAATCAGAGCAGAACGGAAAGGGACCAGTCTGCCGTTCGGCCAACCCTGGGCGCTGCTCCGCCGAAACACATAACGCTCGTTGTACATGTAAAAGTGCTGAGAGCGCCTGCCAATTGAGATAGCGCATGCTGTCGAGGATATCTGAACAACTGAACAATTTGAAATCTCTGAAACAAGACCGAATGACCTTATCCTGTTCTCAGCAGTAGAGGGTTTCTTGTTCCTTATAAATGCATTATAATTTATTGAAGGCGCCGTTGGACTCTCCTTCCATTGCGCATGGGGCAGCGTTGAGATCAAATTTTGCTTAACTCATCCAGCTCGGCTAGTCTTCCCGCATACTAGCGACAGCTAGAGGCAGGAGTGGTAATTACACAAAGAAGCTGAGTTGCCGCCATACGCCACATCGCCGCCATTACTGCCGCCTCAGCACTATGTGACTCGACAGTCGACAGTGGTTCCTAACATGTTTTATCAGGTGGTTTTCATCCTCGGCTAACGCTCGATCACTGCAACGGCAATTGTTAAGAACAATTCTAGAAATCTGTAGCGTATGCAGATGGAACCATGCGAAACGATTGCTGGTGTCAGATTGGCCGTCTAAAGCGTTCTAATAAAGCTATTTGCCTTTTAGAGCGAGTAACCGATGCATTGGCTAGGTCAGATTTATCAAATTCATGGACTTCTGTAGGATCTTTCTAAGTTTGGCCTTTCAAAGGCTTCTTCTGTGGCGTTCAAGGGGCTGAGTCGACGTTGATTTCTAGTGGCCCATTGGCCAATTAAGCTTGTTTAATCTCCTCGCTTTGTTAGCGATTTTTTAGCCTGCTTTTTGGGTCTTACTCTCTTAGCAGATAGCCTTTGCTGCTCCTTTTCTTCTACTTAGCGGGCATTCTCAGGGCCCGTTCGGTACACCAGTTTCAAAACGGCAGAAATAAGCGCTGACGTGTGCGATCACGTGCGCTTACATAACTAGCCTACCTGGGCTTACGTGGCCAATATGAGGGCCCCAGCTCCATGTCGATATCTCAACCTGTGTACGGAGTTGAGTGACAAAAGGCCTGGAAGGAAAAGATTCAGACATCTCCGTCTCAAAAACACTTTTCAAAAGTCTAGTGTGGGCCGCGATGCCCCTGTAGACGTCCATCTCAAGGCGCCCGAGCATAATCACGGTCAGTCTGCCAACGTCACTACGTTGATATCAACCTAGGGCTACGCAACCTCCAATGCTAGTGCTACCAACAAGAGGAGAGATAGTCATCAGCTTTGTATGCACTGCTGCTGGAGGATGAGCAGTCTGGCTGTCCGCACCATGGGCTAGATTAGGCCAGAGCGCAAGAGGGGTCTACCCATCGCACTGTCCAACAATAGAAAACCAGTGCATGTAAATGGAGCAGATTTACAATAGCGCTGACTATCTGTACTGTTCGATAGTGTTTCAAGCTGATATATGCTTACTCAGATTTTTTTTGCACACTTACAGACCCCACTTAGGATGGAAAATTTTTCTATTACTTACCGTCTCTGTATCGTATCCAAACCCTCTCAAAAGAGCCCTCATTCAAACGTTATATTGAAAATATCTCAAAAATTGTTTAAAACATCATCTTCTTCAGTAGTATAGTGGTCAGTATTTCCGCTTGTCAAGCAATTGACAGCTCGCGGGAGACCGGGGTTCAATTCCCCGCTGGAGAGTTCCTTTTTTGCATTTTTCTAATTCTCGTTGTCGTTTTCTACCTGAGGAAGGTCGCTGGTTCAATTCTCAACGAGAGAGATTACACTTCGTTAATTCTCTTTTTAGATGCATCTGGCTATAGTAAAGATTCTAACTACTTATTATAGGCTGCGCCCCTAAAGTTTGCCAGAAGACGGCGCCACGGCAAGAAGAGTTACAAAGCGTTCTAACTGGTGTGTGTATGGACTTCAAAGGAGTAAAGAGGCCGCTCCTACCCCCTGCCCGCACGGTGTAACTCCAGCACGGCCAGCAGCAGAGCAGCGGTGAGACCATGTGCATTCCCCAGTCTCACCTGGCAGGAGGATCTGCAACTCAACAAGCCTCATTGCCGCGCCTCGTTGCCCTGCATATCGCACGATAATCTGAAATCTCCCACTACCCCGCTCACGGGTAGCACACTGCCCTCTCCCCTTTGTTTTGCTTCTGTTCCGTGCCGGAGGAAGGGCACAGTGGAATTGAGCGTTGCTTTACTTTGCTTTCTGTAGATAACTCTGGCCGGCCTATTGCCTCTAGGATACCCCGCGATATCTCACCGCACCGCCCATAGGCGGCGGCAGAGAGGAGAGTGACATATTAACTGGTGCCGCATACATACCCGCAACACAGATATTCAACTACATCAACAACTGGTAGCACATAGCGCCGACAGCCGACAACCTTTTCATCGATGCTTTCCATATGGAAATTCAAAGTGACATGCAAATTCAAAGCGAGATATTCCAAATAACTATTCATTGGAAGTGAATGCTATTCTAACACGACCCTTGAAGTTGGAAGACCTTCTAGCAACTTTCTTATGGAAGGGCTGTTCATTTTCTTCCTTTCCTCGTCTTCGCCTTCTGCCCAGGGTCCTCGGTCGGGAACTGTAGCAGGATGTGCCAGTGTGACAAGACCAATCCGCTCGTAGTGATTGCTATCAGGTTTCCTCCTGATACGGATTGCATGAAAGCTTTGCTGATAACGATTTTCGGCCGCTATAGGAACTATGAAACCAGAATGGTCTGAATCAGCGAGATACAATTCCGATTCGTCAGTGGCTAAGTCAGGTTGGCAAGGAGCGACGTAAAGGTTATCCAGATTCGTTATGACATCCGTGTATGGGTCACTCCATATTTCCTGATATGGCCGATGGCCATTCAGAGGGGGCTTCGTAGCTCGATAGGATCGGCAGTGGGTAAAGAAGGGGCTTACATCCAGCAGATGAGCTTTCATGGTAATTGTAGCGTGTACAGAATGACCAATGAAGACTGGATCGTGGCTTGTGTAGTCAATCTTCTCGATGACCACAGATTCGAGTGCACGGTCATTTCCTGAATCCCAGCTGACCTGGCCGTCTAGCGATGCCCAAGACCAAGATGGATAGCGAGTGATTTTTGGTCTACTTGGTGAGTTCCAGGATTCCCTTTCCCAAAGAAGATCCAAAAGCAAAGACTTTTCCCATAATCCTGCCAAATATTGGTCACCGGATCTTAGTCTCTCCATACCTTGGGCTATTCCGGCAACTGCAACCATCTTATCCTCCTTGACACTGAGCTGAAGCCTGGTATACTCCTGAATCATTCGATACCAGAGTCTTGTTGGATGTTGTTGTAAATGACTGTAGGGGACGCAAATGTCACGCATCCCCTCAAGCGAGCTTTTGGTCGCAGTGGTAAGGTCTCGGTCGTTGTCTCCACTTTCGCTCTTTTGTGCAGTACGGCATAACCAAATTATCTCTTGAGCACAAAAGTGCAAAACGCGTCGGGAGAGTCGCATTTCCTGATAAATCCATGCACGATTGAATAGCGGCCAGTCTGGATTGTCCGATAGCCCGTAGTCACTCGAAAGTCGCGGAAATTCGGGTAGTTTTTGCCGAACGTAAATATCTTTGTACCCAGGCACGAGTTTTGACATGTACTCTGGTCAGACTTGCTAACAATCCAATCAATCAATCCGAGGCCTCCGAGGAAAACACCACACATAGCGAGAACTTGATTTTTGGAATTCAGTCGTTTTTTCGCACCCAAACGGACGCTTTTGACGCCAATTGAATAGCCAGCACTCAGCCGTAGCGCCCACTGCGACTGACGTGCCATGGCGACACCGTGGCCTTAGCAGCCCATATGGCCAACACTATTCCGCGAGCATGCTACACGCCTTAGCACCTACCTTTAGGACGCGCTAACCTGTATTGATCGCACTCAAAGCTAGCCCGTACTGGTAGAACTTGTCAAGATTATCATCCATGGCACCCTGATATTTATACTGAAAGTGCAATACGCCCCCGACCTTAGCACGGTATGCGATGCGCTTAGTATCCTGTAAACCGAGGCCAAAGCGACCTCGGACAACACTACGCGAATGCTTAACGCCGTTAAACAAGAACTTAAGACCGAACTTAAAAATACAACTAACACTATCCACACAATCGCTGCAAACGTATAACTAAATATAAGGGCTGGAGAGGAAGCAAAGACAGCAGCTAAGGAGGCGGCAGAGGTAGGTAAAGCCAGCCTAGAGATGGCAAGACGAATTAAAAACGCAGGACCATAGACAGGTGGCACGCTCAGCTATGCTGCGATGGCAGCGAGGGGCGCGACGCTAGCAGGTACATCGAATACACAAGTTCCTAGAATGCCTTCTTCTCAGACGCAGCGTGAAGTCGTCGTGACTATTAGAGACCCTAATATAGTATAAAGCCTGCGGGCGATGAACCCGCGTAACCTTAATGCGCACGTAGAGCGCGCTATCGCGCAGAGCGGAAATGAGAATATAGCTAGCATTAAGGTACTCTCTTTAAACTAGCTAAAGAGTGGCGACCTTAGCATCAAGATAGCCACTAGCACTGATATAGAAGCACTAAAGCAGTTCGCCGACGATTGGGTCCACCGCGTCGGCTACAGGGCCACCATACGGATCACGACCTACGGCATTATTGCATATAGCATACGCACTAGCACAATCGACATGACTAGGTTCGAAGAGATAAGAAATTAGCTACTACTGGACAACAAGCCGTTCATCCCGCAGGCAGAAATTAAGTATATAGGATGGCTAACACGCAACGCACCTACGAAAGCTGCCTCTAGTATTATTATAGAGTTTAGCAAGCCAGAGGACGCCAACAAGATTATCGACGAGGGCCTAATCTAGCATGGCGAGGTCTTTTAGTGCGAGCGATACGAGCGACAGTGCCAAGTGAAGCAGTGCTTTAAGTGCCAACACTACGGCCATATAGGAACCTAGTGCAAGGCAACAATCGCATGCGGCTACTGCGCGCAAGAACACGAGAGTCGAGATTGCCTGTCGAAGCTTGACCGGACCAGGCCCAGGAAGTGCGCCACCTGTCGAGGCGAACACGAAGCATGGAACTACTAGTGTCCTACTAGGAAAGAGGAGAGGGCGAAAGCGAAGGCTGTATACGACATGCGCCCATACTACCACCCGGTCGCGGAGATAGGAGGGAGGATTCTACTAGAAGAACCAGTAACCGCCACCCGAAGGAGCAGACTCACGCAAGCCGCTGTATCGACGCAGCCAACACTAATTACTAGGAACCGATCCCAGACCGGACGAGGGCAGAAGAGGACTAATGCTGGAACCACCGTCGATCCAGCAGAGCAACAGAACCCACCAACATAGGCGAGCGGCAGCCAAAGGCCGCAGAGGCATATTATGCCCACTCGGAGGGCTATGGAAGCAAACGGGAATAGCACGCGACGAACACAGGGCGGCAACAGCCAGCACATGGAAATCGACTCTAACAACGAAGCATGAATAGACACAATAGACTAAATATATTACAGTACAACGTACGCAAGTCAAGAGATATAGTCATGGCGTTATTACTACGTGACCTAGGGATCTACGACTTCGATATTATCGCTATTTAAGAGCCATGGAAAAACCCATACGCAACAACCACACATCACCTAGCTAAGAATAAATTCCACCTTTGCTACCCAATAAGCCATATAGGAGGAATAGCTAGAGTCTATTTCTTTATTAATAAGAAGATAGACCAACTAAGATGGCGCTTTGAGGAACGAACTAGAGATATCTACTCTATAATTATAGACCTAAAAGACGACCAGCAATAATAAGAAAGACTAGTTATCCATAACGTCTATAACCCGCCGAAGACTTCGAGCAACCAACAGAGCGTACTACCATAGGTACGAGAAGCGTTAAGACAATATTATACGGACGAACAAATACTGCTTGGTGACTTTAATCTCCACCATCCTCTATGGGGAGGGCTAAATAGAGAGGTCGCCGATCTCGAGTCAGAGGACCTGATAGACATAATAAGAGACTGCGCACTCCATAACACTCTCCCACCAGGAACGACCACATATGAAGAAGGCCGCTCGCAGTCGACGATTAATCTCTGCCTCGTAACAACAGGACTAATCGATAAAGTTATTAAGAGCGAAGTAGATAGAGGTCTAGACCACGACTTAGATCACCTACTAATAAGCACAACGTTAGACCTTATAGTACAATAGCTTAAGAAGGAGCCGCGCAAAGATTAGAAGAGACTAGACGAGAAAGAGTACACGAAAGCGCTAAGACACGCCTTACCTCCGCTTCGAAGACCGCTCACAAAGGCAGTGCTTGACGCATACACAGGTGAGGTGACAGCCGCAATCCAGAACGCGATACACAAGGCAGTGCTGGAGACTCAACCCTCTACCTACACCCGGGAAGGATGGACTAAGGAATGTAGAGCCATCCTAGCTGAGACAAAACGACTAAAAAGGGTACATAGTTAATACCATACAGAAGAGACCTGGGAAGCGTACCGCGCCGCGAGGAACTAAAAAGCGAGAATAATTAGCAAAGCCTTACGCAAAGCACACAGAAACCGCATAGAGCAAGCGATAGAGTCACCAGACGCGCTGTGGAAGCTAGCGAGGTGGGCACGTATGAGGCATGACCAGTTAATTGGATTCATACCAACAATACAGCACCCTGACACCCGATGTGAACTAGAAGACCTAGCAGAAAAGGCTGAGCTGTTCCGAGACGTCTTCTTTCCAGCGCCACTAGAAGCAGACTTGGGAGACATAGAGAATGCTACATATGTAGGCCAGATCGACATGCCACCAATCGAAGAAAAGGAGGTACGGACAGCCATTCGAGCAGCATCACCCCTTAAAGCTCTAGTTCTGGATAGGATCACGAATAAGGCGCTGCAAGCCGGGATCGACCTAATAGCAGTCCATCTAACGAGGATCTTTAACTAGAGTCTGCGACTAGGATACTACCTAAACTCATTTCGAGCGTCTATCACAGCTGTCCTACGTAAACCCGGCAAGACCAACTACGCAGTGCCTAAGGCATACCGTCCCATCGCGCTACTCAATACTATTGGCAAGGTTATGGATACAGTGATAGCTAGGAGACTAAGCTACCTAGTGGAAACCTACTACGTGCTACCGCTGACCCACATGGGGGGAAGGAAGCACCGATCTACAGAGCACGCATTACACGCCATTACGGCGAAGATCTATGAATGGTGGAACAGCGGAAAAGACGGCCAGGTGGCCAGTCTCTTGCTACTAGACGTGACTGGAGCCTTCGACAACGTGTCTCACAAGCGGCTACTCCACAACCTACGAAAACGCAAAGTCGACGAAAGGATAGTGCGCTGGATCGCAAGCTTTTTAAGCGGTAGACACACCTGCATTCTAGTCGATAGGTATAAATCCAAAGACTACGAGATAAACACAGGCATCCCCTAGGGCTCGCCACTCTCCCTTATACTCTATCTCTTCTACAACGCAGATCTAATCGAGTAGTGCAACGAGCAGACGGACGCTATGTCAATAGGATATATCGACGACGTTGCTATCCTCGCCTAGGGCAAGACCATAGAACGAACGTGCGAAGTGCTAGGCACAGTACTAGAGAAAGCACAGCGATGGGCATCGACACACGCATCTATCTTTGCTCCCAATAAATTCTAGCTAACTCACTTCACAAGATCACGCAAACGTATCAACGTCGATGCGCCCATCTAGATAGAGTGGGGCGAGATAAAGCCATCACTAACATGCAAGTACCTCGGGCTAACCCTAGACAATAAACTAAAGTGGAGAGAGTAAGTAGAGACGATTAGATAGAAGGCAACACGCATAGTACACATGCTAAGTAGCCTTAGCAGCTCTACCTGGGGCGTCCGTCTGCAAGACATGCGCAGACTGTACGAAGCCATCGCACTCCTATAAATGATGTACGCTTGTTCCATCTAGTCCAACGCCAACCTCAACGACAAGAATCGCGCCTACACGCATAAGACGATAGATGCCCTGCGCAGTATCTAAGCAAGAGTAGCGCGAAGTATATACGGAGCCTATAGAGCAACCTTAAGGGCTGCACTTAACGTAGAAACGTTTCTTCTTCCAATCAAACAGCAGATCTGGAAGCACAACGCAGACGTAGTAACTCGACTATCTTCGTCTAAGGACATCGCGAAAACCGTAGGCTTTGAGCTAAGAGAACTAGCACTAGTGGCTATAGATAAGAACTATAGAGCATATAAGAGTTCTTGGCAGAAGATTTATGAGGCACTAAGGAGCAAGTAAGTGCGTAATCTAGACAAGCAAGAGCATATCCCGCCATTCATCACGCCTCCATGGCAGAGAGGGCCGCACACCCACATCGAAGGCAATGTAGACAAGGCCTGAGACCGCCACGACGCAGAGTGTGCAGCAGGCAACAGCCTTAGCATATACACCGATGGCAGCGGCATCGACGGCGAGATTGGCTCCGCAGCGGTATGCCCGCTCACACAGCAGACACTGTCTGCACACATGGGGCCAAGCACCCTATCGACAGTATACGCCGCGGAGCTGCAAGGCATCAGTTTGGCACTACAGATCGCGCGGAGATACGAAAACGAGCACGGTGAACGGAAGAGTATAGCCATATACACGGACAACCAGGCCGCTATATGGTCTATAGCCAAGGCAGAGGGACGATCTGGCGCCTACATCCTCGGAGAGATCGCGCAGCAGGTCCAGAAGCTCCAGGACAAAGGACTAACCGTAACCGTTCGATGGATACCGGCCCACGTAGGAATCCCCGGAAACGAGGCCGCCGACCAGACTGCCAAGGAGGCAACTGGGTGGAGAGAGGACGGCCGCAGCCAGCTACCAGCAAACCCGCCCTCGCAATTGTATCCGCTCAAAACAACGCTCAGGAGATGGTGTAAGACACAGGCAGAAAGGGCTTGGATCAGCGCATGGAGGGAAGACAAGAGAGGCCGCGCGACATATAGACACACGCCGACGCCCACCAAGAAAGTGCTGCAGCTCCACGAGAGGCTCAGCAAAAGGGAAAGCGCGCTGTTGGTGCAACTGCGAACCAAGAAGATAGGCCTCAACGACTTTCTCTTCAGTCGACACGTCCCGACCATTACTAACCCCCGCTGCAGCTGTGGAGAGAGGCGGCAGACCGTCGCCCACGTCCTCCTCCGCTGCAGCAAGTATAAGGACCTCCGGAACGGTATTTTCGCCAACCTGTCCGGACGGAATAGTCTCAGAACTATCCTGAGCACGCCGCAGCTAGCCACCAAAGCTATCGAATATATGGAACAGACGCAGATCCTTGGGCAAGTGGGGATCAGAGATGAGTAGACGACGCCGAGCGCTGGGGGGAGACTGTAGGTACAGCGGACGCGACAGACGAGGCAGCGAGCCTCTACGAGCCTAGAAACATAGCATGCAATTAGTAGAACCGCTATCTAGATGGCCGGCCAAAGCATATAGATGGTGGTTGATGGAAGACGGCAGGTTGCTGGGGACAGATGGTCTCTCTCTCAAGGGATGAAGTGGGGCGGCGCGGATCAACGTCCGCACCGCGTCCGCTGTCTGCCACGCCTGTCACTCCGGGCATAGCTGCGCAGCACGCGGCTGAAACCGAGTAGGAGTCAATAAATAAATAAATAAATCCGAGGCCTCCAAATTGACTTGATTGATCCTCCAACAGGCTCAGATTGATTTAAATTAAATTAATTCGATTTTCGCGCAACTTAATTAAGGTTTTAATTAATTTAATTCGTTTTAATCTAAAATTACTTAATTAGTGTTACACGGGGTTTGGTATACTTCACTAGTCCTCGTTCCGGGTTAGGGTGAGACTGCTGACAAAGTAAGCCGTGCGGTTTGTCTGGCGATTCAGTGGAAAAGAGTTATAGGAACTTGGTTTGATGAAGACAATCCAATTCTATAGAAGATAGAATAACTAAGTATTAATTTATATAAGAGAAGAACTTATAAGAGTTGACCATAACGAGTGTAATAATGAAATTTAACATATTCTTATACCTATTGCTTTTAGTCCTAATATCTAAGTCCTCTTGCCTTTCTCTGGTATCTCTAGATATTAGAGATGTCGTGGTATCTCAAGATTGTCAGAACGTGCCCCAAACCGGCCCAACATGGTCCAGTTTGGAGCACGTGAGCTTAGCCCTTCCCGGCTAGCTCCATCTGACGGCATATAAACTCCTAGATCACTGGAGTAGCTCACCAGTGATTCGTTTCGTCTCAATATACTGTTTGCTCACCAGTTCTGCTCATTCTACCTACCCCGTGCTGTGCTACCTAAATCAGCTTACAGTCTAACACTACGCTTATTAGGGCGACGAAGAGATAAGATAGGCATTTTAGATAGAGTAATTAGTCGTTGTTAATATATTTAATAGGATAGTAGTAGTAATACGCGTTATTATAATGTATGTTAGCGCGTCTAGCACGGACTATATTATATATTAATAGCTGTCGCAACCCAACATGATCGATCATTGATCTGATCACGTGATCTGAGCAAAGATATCTTTTCTGATCCGATTGATGGGATAAGATATGTCACGTGAGTGTCTAGTCACGTGACATATCTTATCACGTGAGTGATTTAGCCTAATCAGGGTTAGCATCGTAGAATAGTAGTATATATTTTGGACCATTCAACTGATCTGAGAGATCAAGGGGAACTTGGATCCGGTCCTCTCAAATACAATTTTCTTTTGTCTAAGGTTTCTCAGCTCCCACAATAGCTAATACTATAGCAGCGCGCTCGAGCTCTATAGTGTATTTTGATAGATAATTCGAAATAGAATATATATATTAGACTACGGAGAGTTAGAATATCTAATTAGTACGTAAATTGACTGCGTTGTGATGTCGCGATGATTTTTTGAAGAGATAGAACTGCAACACCAAAAAACCTATCCTAAATTACCTATTTAGAATCAATCCATCCAATCAAGGCAATCAATCTAGCCCTCTAGATTGATTTGATTGGTAAGCCAAAAACCTCAGATTGAATTGAATTGAATTGAATTGAACGAATCAATCCAGAGGTAGGAGATGTCCAAGGCGCGGCATGTAGTGATTGCATGTTGGAATTTTGCGCTGAGTTGCTCCCATGGGATCTCGGTCATGTGTTTTTCGATATTGTTCGTTGTTGTCATGACGGGCTTGTTGCTGATGCCCCAGCAATGACTTGAACATGCATAACAATCTACCTGTACGTTCTCAACAAGAGCAATCAGCCTGCCACTGAATTTGAGGAACCTCTTTGCGTGGTCAGTTCGAAGCTTGTTGTCATCTTGGTGTTGGCATTCCGTGTGGGTCGCCTCGCACTCGTTCAGCCACTTTCGAATGGTCGCAATTGATTTTACAGAATATGTGTGTCCCGGAAGGTTTACTGCCAATTTTTGAATGTGTAATGGATTCTCCTCATGTTCTGGAGACACTTTGTCAGCCTTGGAATGGCAATGTGGAGTTGGAGTAGATTTGGAAGCCACTACGCAGGAAAATCCTCCAGCGCTACAAGCAGACTCCGATGGCAAGCTCTTTGTACACCAAGTAATCAGGTAAGAAGAGGGGGGGTTTGTAGCCTGGAAGTATTACCACCTACCATGCTCTGTGAAAACATCCAACATGGTGCCGACGTTTTTACCCAGGTGCCAGACCTGCAAATAGTGACCTATTTGAGTATTGATGTGATCAAGTTGTTTGGTATCTGGGACACATAATCGAACACAACTGGATATGAATGCACACCTTGAGCAACCTGCCGCTGCGCCTTCCGCTACATCGTCATATTTGACATGAAATATGCATCCGTCGGAATTCTTACACACAGCACAAGTCATAGTGCTCAGTATACGGAACACGGGAGGCTTCTGAATCAGTACATAACTTGATCTTTCCTTTTTCTCAACCGCCAGCTGAAATTTATCTGACAAGAACGTTGGATATTAGCTGGCGCAGAGTAACACACGCCATTGTGCCATTAAGTGGTCACTAACAACACGACTCCTGATATGTAGGCATCGACTGAGTGGGGCAGGGCAACACGCGGCGTTGCGTAATTGGGTGTATATGTTACAGGTAACACAGAGGATTCTCTCCTTGACGGGGGGTGCATGGGTTGAAGGCCAACCACGACCACGTCGGAATGCATCAGCCATTGCGGGACCATGGGTGACGTGATGTGCCATACCGCCAAGGCAGGCCATCCGGGATGGCAGGTACAGATTGCAATGGGTATAAAGGATGGATGGATTTCATTGTTGCACTCGTTGTGGTCAACTTAAATAGTTCATCTCTTACATAGATTATCAACCAGTTATTCTATTGTTTATAGAATTGGATTGTCTTTACCTTTTGGCTAACATCGATAACTCTTTTCCACACGGATCCCCAGACAACCGCACGGCTTACCGCTTTAGTCTACCTCGCCTTAGTATGTACCGAGCTTAGAGAAGTATAGGCTAACCCTGTGTAATAGTACATCAAGCTCGGATATATACTTTCCAGCCACATATAGTTTCTAGCCACTCTATGTTTCCAAGCATCTGATTCGATAATTTCCCCTGGGTGGCTGTCTAGATACATCATGGAGACGATGGAGAAAGCCAACTGCAGATGTGCATGTGGATGCGCAAACTGGTATTCGTCGCACGCCCACGCAAATTAGATAAGATCCTCAGCAACAAGCAAAGGAGCTATGGGCTTGACATAAGCCTTCATTCTGGTCAGTCCTTTATATACGAGCTCTTTTGTAATGTAGTCTTCTATCTCCATATTCTGCATGGAGTTAGATTGGTAACTAGTGTATAACTTGATTGCTCGTTTAAGTGAGGATAGGCGGTCTTGAACAGTAGTATCTATAATATTCTCGCGCAGCTGGCTAGTTCTCGTCTAAGCAAGCTACTTTAAGTGTATCTTAATCTTATACACAGAGGGCGCTTCTCCGAACTAAGGATTCAAGAGTTCTTGAGGGTAAACTGTACTGAAGAATCTGAGTTATTAGCGAAACATATGCACCTAATAGTAGCTAACAACCTACTCTATCTAGAGATCTATAGTGTACTTGTCCGACTTATAGCTTAAGGGAAGTAACATAGCTTTCACGTCTTCTTGCATGAGTAGAGTTGGCTCTTCCTTAATCTAAACGAGAGTGCGCAAGTGCGCAAGATCTATATTCTTTTTCTTTGGCGTTATTGTAAGCAAACGGAGAATTCAGGACTATAGAGGGAGTAGCACTATAGCAGCGATAATGTGAGGAGGACAGGAAGGTTGTGAGCCTAATCCTGGTGGCAAACTTCCTTAAACTAGTGCGCTGCTATTGCAGTGAGTACCGTAATACGCATACAGGAGTCTTGAAAGACCGTTAATGGTCTTTTGTGGGCTATAGTGGTGGGGGCTGCGGACGGAGTCGCGATTCCTGAAAACGGGTAACCGAGGACGGACGTCAGTAAGTTGACCTCAACACAGAATCGCAAGTTTTGACGAATCGCGAGGGAGAAGTTGTTATCTCTTGTCCAGTTGTCACAAAAGTTTTTCATCTACAACCAGTAGGTATCTGGAAACAGGAAACACGAAAACTAGAACAGAGAGTTAGCAAGTTTGTGGCCGCTGTTATTCCTGGACACCTTAAACAGTCAGTCCAATGTGTGGCATACAATACGTGCTGACAAGAACGCCATGCATGTACGGTAAGCCCACGTTATGGAGAGCTTACTCCTCCCATTGTCTTACAAGTGGCTATGCTAACGAATCTCAGTTTGAATCTGCGACCAGCATCTCTCAGTTGGAGGGGTTCTTAAGCTCATCAAGGTTCACGGCAGCACCGACATCAAAAGACACCCATTTGGGCTAGAAATCCCGTCATTGGCGCCTTCCTTTACCGACGGTCAACAGACAAGCCGCTACCCGCTTCTTCCTTGCCATGCCGGTGTTGTTGCTCATAGATGCTGCCTTTCTGAGAACGGAACTTTACCCACGGAATATCAACACTCACTTGATATGCCATGAGTACCGTGGTGTCACTGCAATATTCCTTCTCTGCTTGAAAGATACGTGAGTTTAGGATTTACGCCCTAACTGACAATATTACGAAGCGGTCATTCAGCATTCGCGACATGTTGACTGCTGGGGTTCTTGCCAGCCCATGCTTACGGAGTAATACGGAAACACCTCAAAGAATTCAAGGAGCGATGCAGAAAGCAGGCAAAAGACACTGGCAGGATCTTGCACAGCTGCAGTCAATCTACGGATGAAATGGTAGGAACATTTACAAATCACTCAAATCAGGAGTAGTGAGGGCTTTGTGCGGAGCTTCCAAGGCCACTTCGAGAGCTGCGTGAAGAGGAAGCGTTCCTCAATCCCATTGAGCTGTAGATGCCGAAAGACAATCCAAGCGTAACAAATGGCATAAAGCAGAGTATACAGAGAAACTCTTAGCACCTTGAGGAACAACTATGTTACATTGTTTACATATCGCGATTGTAGCGTTGCTGAACAGTGTAAAAAGATCAAAGAGAACAAATATGCAGGGTCCTAGGTCTGAGCAGGAGATTGTACGGCTATGACGTGCAACTGAGCCGCCTACTTAGTTGCAGTGGCTGGGACAGCCAGCCTTGGGAACAAAGTCTTTGCAGAACTGTTCTCAATCCCATCTCGATATTCAGCACTCAAGTCTTACTAGCGTCCAGTTGTTTAGTTGTTCGCTTGATAATCTCCGGAGGGCAGTTCGGGAAATCACTCCCAAACAAGATATGGCCCGGCTTCGCGATGGCTTGTAGTGCAGCTAATTGCTCTGGCGCACTGCACATCGCAGTATCGTAGTAAAACCATCCGAGCTCTTCGCGGATGTCTTCTGCGCTCTTCTGGATAAAAGGCGTCGATGCCAGTCCAGCCACACGAGAAGCGACCATGGGTAGCGTACCACCTCCATGTGAGAGGATGATGCGACAATCGGAGGCGTGCAAGCGAAGTCTATCACTAAGGATTAGATCCATCGCTGTGCGCGCTGACTCGTGGGGATAGTCCATCATAGGCAGTGGAAGGCTCTTGTTGACTTGGGTAACACCGACCGCAGAAGTAGGATGGATGAACACAACAGCCCTGCGCGCATTGAGTTCTTGCCAAATGGGAATAAAGTCCGCATGGCCAAGGTAGCGATTGTCCGAGCCATAGCGCGTCATAAACACGACTCCATCAGCATTGAGTTCATCCAAGGCGTATCGAATCTCCGTGAGGCATAGCTCAGTGTCGCTGAGAGAAGGTACACTGGCGAAGAATCCGTAATGTTCTGGGTCTGAGTCGCGCACCTTTGCCGAGAACATATTCAGTTCACGAGCCAGCGCTGCAGCTTCCTTTGGGATCGTCTTGACAGTAGGACCAGGAGACGTGTGGCTCAAAATTGCAGTATTTACTCCAATGCTCTCGCATAATTCACGGTCGCTCTGAATGGTCCACTCTGGCACGTACCATCCCGAAGGATCTCCGCCTTCTTCTTCAAGTGCTGAGACTACGATTAGTGACAGACTCCGTATTTCAGAGACACACATACCTTGCGCATAGGCGGGTGAGTAGACATGATGGTGAACGTCAATCTTGTACATGGCTGTAGTTGAGAAACAACAAACAATGTGTAGTCTACAATGTTGCAGGCACAGGATAAGAATGGATATGCGTCGCTCTATATATTGGAGGGGCGGCTACGTCAGAGCGGCTACGTTAGAAACCAAAGTATGTGTTCCACGATCAAACACGCTGAACATGACCACCTAAACTGTATCCTTCCAATAATTCACAGGACCGAGCCTGCCAGCGGAGACACTCCCGATGCCACCGGTGCTGCTGTCGGCCGATGATGCTCGGTGGTCAGACTGAAACGGAACAAGCTAGAGAGTAGCTCGTTTGGGAATAGTCGTTGTCACAACCAATCGCTGCATGATCCGACCTGCGCTGAGTACAGACTTCTTTGAATCCTCTGCGACGTTCCCGGGGCCTTCGGTAGGCCCGTTAAATGTCACGATATAATGGCACTAATAGCTCAAATATCGACGGAATCCAATAGCACCTTGATTCAGCATTCAACTCCCTCCTTTGGCTCTCAGCTCTTGTCCACTTCGTACAATCATGCCTCATCTCACCGTTCCCGGCGCAGTCCTGCATTACGAAGTCTTCGGTGCCGGAAAGCCTCTTTTTGTCTTCATACCCGGCGCCGATGGCAGAGGGAGCATTTTCCATCCAGCTGCCAAGCTTCTAGCAACCTACTACACCACCGTTTGCTGGGATCGACGAGGCTACTCACAGAGCTACCTTATCGGCGCCCAGGACTTCCAACACCGGCTCCAAACGGATGCTGATGATGCTCACCGCCTCATCCAACATCCTTTCACCCAAAAGCGGTGCCACCGTCTTTGGAACTTCTTCTGGCGCCGTCGTTGCCCAACAGCTGCTCAGCACTCATCCTGAGTCAGGTAGAAAAGCTGATTTCTCACGAGCCACCCTCGTTTTCCCTTCTTTCCCATGAGAAACAGGTCCAAGGGCGCGGTCTAATCGACCATGTTTACAACACATACCGCTCTCAGGGCTACGAAAGCGCAATGAGCGTTTTCACTTCGGGGTTGTCTAACGGGCCTGAAGCCGAGATCATGCGCTCCTGCATGGATGCGAAACGGGGCGATGAAATCCGCGCTAATTGTCTGTTTTGGTTTGAATTCGAACTTAGACAATATACAGGCGCTGAAGTCGATATCGAGGGTCTGAGAAGGTCGAAGGATCAAGCTAGTTCTTGTTGCAGGGGAGGACAGTGGGGACGGACCCAATGTTGAGCCAATCAGAGTGCTCAGCGAAAGAGTTGCAGGTGCAGCTCTTAAGGGTGCCTGGGGGCCACCTGGGATATGCTGTTGATCCGGCAGCATTCGTAAGGCGGCTTTTGGATCTACGCGACAGTCTGCGCGATGATCTGCGCGATAGATAGAAGCCGAAAAAACGGGGATAGTTCAGTTCAAAGGAGAACATCTACTGCATGTGAATTGCCTACGTTTCCCAAGATGATGGTTTTGGTTGGGCATTGTTTTTTACTGTACGATGAAACCAGCGCTTGGTTACCTCGGGATCACTATTTAAAGATCTTTTTATTAACTTGTCTCAATTGTCGCACGAAGCCTGAGGCTTCGTCGACAAAGGTCACTGACTCAGCTCCTGCCACTGAGTATATGGCCGCGCACAGTTGAATGTCTATCATATCCTTCACACTGGTGAGCCAGTGCGGGCAATTCGCTAACCGCGCTTTGGTACATGCTGGATAGGTA
>JXCC01000031.1:0-10241 GCA_000817285.1 Curvularia papendorfii | reverse complement strand
TCGTAAGGGATTTGTTATCCTGCAGGTCGAGTAGTTTGCTGACAAAATTGCGGCTCGTTGACGGAGGTACGTCGGGGATGTGCATACGTACTTAGGTAGGGCTGAGGTCGATCGCTGCTGATGGTTCTAGGGCCTGGTTGATTTTCAATCAAGTTTCTGAAACCCAAAGCCCCTTGATGAGTACCCATGTCATCAGTGTTGGCTATATACGCATCTGCACTTTGGCCTCGTGAGCAAAATCACACTATATGGCGTTGGGAATGCTTGCATTCACGGACCTTAATATGCCTTATTTTATAACGTGCATATGTCACACCAGTGTGACTCTCTGCAAGAAAGGAGCGTTAGTTACAGAATTGCGAATACACTAAATGCAAATAGGGCAAGCTTCGTGATTCATAGCCACATGGCCTTTGATGACGGCCCATAGCCGAAATTAGTTTCGCCAGAACTTGGCTTATGTAGGCAGGAGTGACGGAACCGAGGTCAGAGTAATCATGCAAGTAGATGTGTGTCTACCGTCTGTGCTTAGGAGAGCCCTAAACTCTGGTCGCTCGCCAATTGTCGTCCCCGCTTCAAGACGGCGACCATGATGATTAATGTGTTTCCCAGTGGGAATAGTCAATGCAAGCCCTATGGTACCTCCAAGCTTACTTGTCGAACAGCAATCCTCGTCGCATACACCCGCTAAGACAAAGTTCGAGCAATGTATTCGCGGTCTAGATGACGAAGCCAGTGAGCCCATATCCGAGGTGTCCGTGACTGCCAGCAGGCTTGTGTCGGACTCGGGTACTCAAAGCGATTCCCCGCGGATAGCGTGAACCTTTGCATTTTCTAGGATTTGGTCATCAAGAAGAGTCTCACAAGTCGAATTCTCGGACTCAAAAGACTAACATCACAACCTCCTTCACCCAGCCATCACCTCTTGAGCCACGACTACGAACCAGGCAGATATTTATTATGACAGCTTCGTCCTCAAGCATCATTCTACTTCGTAGTAGTTCAAGCCACTGTGGGCTCACCTTCCCGACCTGGCCATTGCCTAGCTTTAGTTGCTCTCAAACTCAGTATCAAACAAATCGCCGACATGAGCCAAATCTCTAACCTTTCGCTAGTGATATTCTTCCTTAATCCTTAGGGCTTTGTACTTTGTACGCCGCCAGAGCGCATGAATGTTCGGTACACCTTCCCTTCCCTCAGCTTTGACATGGTTTCAAACTCTACCTTCATGCAGCCCTGACGTCACTTACTTTATCACAAGCTTGTTGAAATGTCGCAGTGAATTTTCTCAGACCAAAAGTAACATGAGAAGAATGCAGAGAACCGCCTCATCACCAGCGACAACTAGAATTCGCAAGCCACGGTGTTGATGTAATTCTGATGCATTCAATCTCTTTCTCTAGCAATACGAGTCAAGCCATATATAATTCAAACTGATATTCGATGCCACGTCGCTGGCTAGCGTTTCATCACGGCGAATTTTTACTGACCTAGGAGGTTAGCATCAAGAAAGGAAGGTAAAGCCACAAGCGACGGTGCCGATACGTTGGTCTACCACCGTAGACACAGTTCGAGAAGACGACCGGTTAGCCATCCCATAGTCATTACGGATTAGACCCTACTCTCCAAGTGCGGAAGTGAGACTGGTGATTTGAGAGGGGAGCGATAGGCAGGAGATTATATTCGTTAAGGTTGGGGTTATCCGGCTTACACCAAGGTTGCGCGATCGCCAGGTTGTTCGGCGTCAGCGATCGCCCCTAATTTTCACAGCTTCACTTGTGGACGCTTTCTATTATTTCATTTTTACCAAATAAGTTTGCCAACACGACTGAATCGCTCAAGCGCTATTTTGCATACGATCCGCATTTCATGAGTGGGTGCGCCTCTCGGTCGGAAAGTAAATAATTGTACCCCTCTGGTTAACAAGAATCACGTTGAGGAGAAGTCCTCAATGACAGACTCTTCGGTCTGATTCTTGCTAGTGGGATGGAAAAGCTGATGCCACGCGAGCCCGGAACTACACGGGGCATCGAGGATCTCACTTGTCAACCCAGAAAGCGCAATGCATAGTCCGTCTGTGCCGGCTGAGCGTCTATCCCAATTTAGCGGGATTACGTGAGACGTAGTACTTCGTAGGTTGGAATCACAGATGGGGTAGCCGTGATATACACTTTTGCCAAATTTAGCTCAGATGTCCACAATAGAAACAGTCCGGATAGTTGATCGCCGCGAATGGCAAACCAGGATAACAGGCCAGTGTCATCAGAAAGAAAGGGCAGAAAAAGAGCGAAAAGGACTTGTTCTACAAAGTACTGAAGACATTCCATAAAACTCTTGGGTATCGTGCACCGAGGCTAAGAAAACAGGGGGGGGGGGGGGGGGGGGGGGGGGTCAAATACAACGCTAATGAGCAGGAGTAAAGCAAAGACATATGCTCAGTTACTCTGTCAAACACACATCACAATCATGGCTGATGTGGAGCAAGGCAGAGGCCATTGGGTAGTCTGAAGCTGGTCAGAAAGAAAGGCCACCGAGAAAAATGGTGGCGGGAAAAGGAGGGCATGTGTTCTAAGGTGCGGTGGTTATGCACGATTGAAATGAACACAAAAAAAACGCGAAAATGAGTATCAAGGTAAAGTCGAACACTATCCGTTGTACCAGCCATTTGATCCAACATTTGCTTCTTCGGGTTCACGATGCGGTATGAGCGGGTCTTTGATGTCAAAAGCATCAATGAACATGTGCCAAGTGGGGTAGTCGAGGCTAAACACGGCTTGGTGTTTTTGAACGTTGTCTTCTCGTTGCTCTGAGACACCCCGAGGGGCTGCAGGTACTGTCCAAGTGTTAGTGCATGAAGGTCGAGATGAGTCTGTGGCTCGTACCTAGTAGCGGAAGGCCGTCATCGTCTTTGACAATCTTTGCGTTGCCTTCTCTTACCAAAAAGCTGATGTAGAAGAGATTTTCGATCGTCTGGCCAAAGTCGTGGGGATTTATGGCAAAATCGAGCAGGTTCACAGCAGGCTCTCCATCCTCAGTCATGGCCATCCTGTAGCGACGGAGAGCAGCAACTTGAGACTCATCATCCAGCTCACTCTCTGGTATTTCGCTGAGTTCGCTCTCGACACAGTCTGCACCTTGCTTGGTATGATCAATCAGCCGTTTCCTGATGCCCTTGACGAGATTGGAAAGGTTGTTGTTCTCGTTCTGCTGAATGTCACCTTCTTTGATCTCTTGTGGGCGAGTAGCAGGGCCAACTGGTTGCCGCTGGGAGCGAGCTCTTCGCTGTGTTGCCGTGCGAACACGTTTCTGCACTGACAGTGGACCGAGAAGGAAGCTAGCCGTGGGTGGCCGCTTGTTACAAGGAAAACAAGCTCTTCGACCCAATAAGGCCCAATTGAGTCCATCTGCGTCGTCGTCTTCATCATCGTCGCCCACTGGTATTGCTGGCGCATCCTCGTCGCCGGCAACATGGCCTCCTGATTTCATGAAGTATATGCATTTGGAAACAAACTGGTCCAGATCAATGCCTGCGCTGTAGCTGCCCAAGGCGTTGTTGAGTTTTTTTCCCGCCAAGTCACTCGCATTGACCAAGAATCGAGAGTCTACTGTAGCATCGGCTGTTTGGCGCACTTTGCCAAATAGGCTGTTTTGAGTTCTGAGTGCATCGAGAAGGCCGCTGTCGCGCGATTTGATCAGGTCGTCACGATTATCTGGCCTAGTCAGCTGGGTTCACATAGCCAGGGACATGCTGCTAAACCTACCATCGAGCATGCGCTGATGGTCGCGCATAGTGGCACGCAACCGTCTTCGCTTCTCTGGGTCCTGGTTTGGGTTGTAAAACCTTAGATCTCCCTCCTCCTCGTCTTCGCCTTCGTCTTCGTCTTCCACTTGGTCTGCCTGAAGACGGGATTGTGAAGGCGTGTCAACGCCCTCCTCTTCGTCTTCCTGGTCTGCCTGGTCGTCGTAGATCCGTGAATCAGCCATGCTGTAATCATCCGTTCTCCTTCGCTTGCTGCCATTGCCATCTGTTGAGCCTGAATCTGGTGTGGGCATGCGCGTCGACGCGGCCCGCAGAGCTCTTCCCTTTGCTCGCCGTGGGGTCGTCTCGCGCGCAACAGGCGATTCATTTTCCTTGTCTGAATTCATGGACCGACTCGGACTAATGACGGAATACGACAATGTGCGCCCATTGGTCTCGGTCTGGGGCGCTGCAGAAGGTTCACGATAGAGCGAGTCGACGGTGGAGGCGCGTGTTTGTGGCGTGGCCGAAAGGTGTGTGTTGAGGCGGGCCATGCCGACGGGCAGCAATGGCAGAAGCCGGGGATCAGCGCGAACGAGGCGGCGAGAGAGCGACGACAAGTATATGGATAGCGGGATGCTGCCGTGGTGTTGAGGTCGCCCTGTCCTGTGCCTGTGCCTGATAGCGGCAGACTGACGCGGTCAGCCTAGCGCGACTTTTGTCTGCCCTGAGCGCGACTGCAATCCGTCAGCCAAGCCGTGCGCCACCCCCACTCTTGCCGCGGAGGTGGCGCAGCGCGGCAGCTACAGACACCGAGCACATGAACTGCTGTTCTCATCACCTTGTCATGTGTCTCGAGTAGGTCGCCCTGCCAGCCTCGCCGCATCCGCTCCGTGATCCATCCCCATGGCATGCCGTAGCCAGCCGCTTCCCCACCGCGCACGATGGAGGCCTTTAACTTCGCTACGTCGCTGGACCTGACCGAGCTGGCTGTCCATGTGCGAATGTAGGCAACCAACCCACCGCTACAACGTCCCGCATCTGTGCTCAAGAGGTATGCAGTGATCGTCTGGACGGGCACCAGAAGCCCGTACCCTACTCAGTCTTGCTCAAGCGACCCGACCTGAGGCATCGCGCTTCAATCATCAAGTGAGTCGCCCTCTGTTTCGTCGAAACAAACGCGCCATGCGCTGACTGCTGCGTCGTAGCTCGCATTTTGAGCTCTATGTAACAGCGCAGATATGGGCTGACAGTAAGCCTCTCACTGTCCCTGTCCAGACCGCCTACAAGTCGTTCAAGAACGCGCGCATATGGAATGAATGGCTCCAACTGCCCGTCACATATGCGAATCTACCCGCATCCGCCCAGATCGCCATTACCTTGTGGGATCTGTCACCCGCCGAGGACAAAGAGTCCAGCCTGCACGCCGTTCCTTTTGGTGGAACTACCATACCACTGTTCGACAACGATAACACGCTGCGCAAAGGGAGGCAGCGCTGTCGGATACACCGCTTCAAAGCCGCCGACGGCCTAACCAATACCTCAACACCATGGATCATTCCGCCAGCGCGGAGACCCAGAAATGCCCAGGTAGCCGAAGCCACTGTTGATGAGCAGGTTGCCGAGATGGAGCGTCTGGAAGGACTGCTCAAGAAGCAGGAAATGGGCGACCTTCCCACAAACAATTGGCTTGATGGGCTGGTCTACAAGAAAATGATGCAGATACGGAAAGATGCTTTGAAGGCTGAGGCCGCCGCCTTGAGCCGACAGGGTAAAGCCAACGGCAACATGGGCGCTGTCGACGCCGATGCAAAGTCCGACGATCAAGATCTTTTCTACCTTGACATTGAGCTTCCGCGCTTCGATCATGCCATAGTCTTCACTGATGTCGAGTACCCACCACCCCCTGTTTCCGACTTGCGGTTGCCCGCCGAAGCTGATGTAAGGCTACGCCCTCCACCAGAAGTCTCCTTTGGGCCTGGCATAGACATTGATGGGGTAGGATATGGCGATGCTGACGCGGAACGGCTCATCAAGATTTATGATCCCGAGGTTGGGCGAAGGGTCAATCCTGCAGAAGACAAACACCGCGAACTGATGCGAAGCCAGCAGACTGATTCTCTGGACCGCGACAGGAAGCCAAACGTCCACGTTCGCGATAAACTAAACATGCTGTTATCCAAAGGTCCTCTCGAGGAAATCACCTCCCATGAACGAGACGACATTTGGAAGTTTAGGTATTTCTTATTGCGTGACAAACGTGCCCTGACAAAATTTGTCAAGTGCGTCAATTGGAAGAATCCACGAGAGGTTCGGCAAGCGGCACCTCTGCTCGAAAAATGGGCTGAGATTGATGTCGACGACGCCCTTGAATTACTTGGCCCTCACTTTGATCACCCCATTGTCCGAAGCTATGCCGTCGAGCGACTGAAAAAAGCGGACGATGAAGAACTCCAGCTGTACCTCTTGCAGCTGGTTCAGGCGCTCAAATATGAAGCCCCAGGCGAGGGAGACGACTCATCACTTGCGCGCTTCTTGGTCACCCGTGCTGCCAACAGCTTCACCTTGGGCAACTTCCTCCACTGGTATCTTATGGTCGAGATTAGCGACTTTAGTACTGACCAGGCTCCTGAGCATCGCGATCTGTTTGCTAAAGTCGAGTATGACTTTATGGTCGAGCTTGAAAAAACACCAGAAGGCGTCGGTATTCGCAAGACGTTCCAGCGTCAGGGTGAACTACTCACTATCCTAGCCAAAATATCAAAGGACGTGCGCTTTGGTGGCGGTGATCGGCCCACGAAGATTGCGCGTCTTAAGAAAGCCATCGCGGACCCGAAAAACGAGCTTACCAGTTTCGATCCTCTCCCGTTACCGCTGGACCCTTCGGTCTTCATCACTGGTATTTCGACGGAGGACTGTAACGTCTTGAAATCATCACTGTTGCCCATGGTCTTGTCATTCAAGACCACATCGGGCACTCCCTACCCCATCATATTCAAAACCGGTGACGACCTTCGCCAAGATCAGCTTGTCATTCAGATCATTACTCTCATGGACCGACTACTCCGTAAAGAAAATCTTGACCTGAAACTCACGCCCTACCGCATCTTAGCCACTTCCTCATCCGCCGGGGCATTCCAGTTTGTACCAAGCATGTCAATTGCTGCGGCATGTCAGAAGCACAGAGGTAGTTTACTGGCCTACTTGCGAGCTAATAACCCAGACGATAGCGCTCCACTTGGCGTACGAAAGGAAGCCATGGACACGTATATAAAGTCTTGTGCTGGTTACTGCGTGATCACCTACCTCCTTGGAGTGGGTGATCGCCATCTTGATAACCTCTTGCTTGCGCCTTCGGGCGCCTTCTTTCATGTCGACTTTGGCTACATACTGGGTCGTGATCCCAAGCCATTTGCGCCAGCCATGAAGCTATGCAGCGAAATGATTGAGGGAATGGGCGGAGTTCAGCACCCCAACTACCTCGCCTTCAAAGAATACTCGTACACTGCGTGGTCTACCTTGCGCAAGTCCTCAAACCTGATTCTCAACCTCTTTGCTCTTATGCAAGGAGCCAATATTCCGGACATCAAGGTCGAGAGAGAGGGTAGCGTTAGAAAGGTGCAAGAGCGCTTGTGGCTTGGCAAAGGAGCGGGTGGAGGGAAGGGAGAGGATGAGGCTGCAAGGGATTGGGAAAGGCTGATTGAAGAGTCACTTGGAGATTGGAAGGCAGGGATGATTGACTGGGCCCATGACCTCGTCCAGGGTTGGCGAAAGTAGCATAGATGAGAGGAAAGTAATTGCAAATGTTAATTCTAACAACACCAACCGGTCATCTTTGGATTCGACACGATCATTTAAGTTGAGTATCTGTTTTGATCGTGAAAGCTTGCCTCTGGTTGTTACAGCGATAGTGATGATTCTTGCTTGACAAACTCCGAGTTCATCCCATCTGCTCTCATTTTAGCCAGTCCGTTTCAACCTCCCTCACCATCTCTGCCAACCAGGGTTCGTCCTCCTCGTAGATTGAATCATCAAAACCATGCTCACCAGGCGGCGTGACCAGCTTAAACTTCGTCTCTGGAAACAGCTCCTTCGCCCGAGCAACAAACTTTTCTGTCCCACTTACAGGCACAAGTGTGTCGTCCTTCCCATGCAAGACGTAAGTATTGACCAATGAATTTGCACTCTCGATCCGCGTGTAGGGCATAAGATGTGGGCCTGTACCAAAGAACTCTTCCCAGCGCCCATGCGCCTGTAGCATAGACATGACGGCGAGACGAGCCGGTGGGGCGGCTGCGCTGATGATAGTGCCTGGTTGGATGCTTGCCAAAAATTCATCGAGTTCTTCCTTTGGCGGAATAGGCTGTCCCATTGTAATGGCATCTGGAGAGGGGTGAAGGTTCATTACCACAGGATATTGGATAAAACAGGCACGGAACGTTTTCTCGGGAAGCGAAAGAACCGACTGAAGCGACATCCACCCGCCCGCAGAATCGCCTGCTACCAAAACTCGAGATAAATCAGGTTCGATAGAGGGATCCTTCGACTTGAGATACGCGGATAGCGAACCCGTTAGCCAGCTTCCGAATGAGACGATGTCATCAAGGATGTCATCACCACTGTGTTCTGGAGTCAACCGGTAGTTTGGGAGAAGAGCGATTGCATTATTTCGGATGAAAAAGGGCACCAAGTAGGCGGAAAACCACTCTGGGTACATTGCTGTTCCTGTTGACTAGAAAGTAGTATCAGTAACCGGGCAGCTTGTTGCTGTCGTAGGGCTGCATACCAGCCCGCCACCGTGCCATCTAACCACTATAGGATGCTTCCCCGGAGGAATGCCTTTCGGTACGAGCACATTGACTTCTATCTCATGATCCTTGATCTTTTTATATGAAGTCGTGTATATATTGAAATTGTTGAAGCGGGTCTCCGGTGTTGTGCGGTGCGACATGTTTGTGCGGGGTAGGCAACGTGTGCTGATACCCACGCCTCTCGTAAAGTTGCAGTCCAGCA
Source organism: Curvularia papendorfii (assembly GCA_000817285.1). Taxonomy (NCBI): domain Eukaryota; kingdom Fungi; phylum Ascomycota; class Dothideomycetes; order Pleosporales; family Pleosporaceae; genus Curvularia; species Curvularia papendorfii. The sequence goes on along the minus strand of JXCC01000031.1, from coordinate 1,489 downwards.
ACCCAAAAGGATTATCTCTGATTGGCTTTCGGTACTAGTTAAATGGAGAGAGGTTTTTGGCGTAACTGTCTGACGTAGTAGACCTCGAAAAGAGTTGCGCTAATCGATCCAGGATGTGGTAGAGCCCCGAGTCAAAGGAAGCCCACGGAAGTCAATCAAGTCTGAACCACGTGATAACTAACTAGCACCTGCTGCTTATTTAATATTATCGCGTTGGTCACACATGGAAATTTACCCGCGGGTTGCGGAGTTTATTGTCATGCGGAGATAATGGAGCTTGGCATGTGCTCGGATATTTCTGTGTTTGTAATGGCGAAATCCGGGGAGCAAGGTAGCAGCCGCGGAGTTAGAGTTTTTACTAATGCTATCTCACAAAATAGCTTCTCTCAAAAAGGGATGTACTAATTTAACTTCTTTGCTTCATCACCTAAACACTGGTCTACATGTGGTGTCAGAAGTTCAGAATATCGAATCGAGCCTCTTTGATATCTTGAAACTATTCATTTTAACACCAGATGCTATTTTGGGATATAGATTAGCTCGTAAGCTTTCCGCAATCATCTATTGTAGATGACGTGACGAAATACAAAAGTTGGAATGTTCGAACCAACATATCCTCGTTGATAAGACGACCGATTGCAGGACTTGCTTCACGCCAGACGCTGAGCCGCACAAGGCTGCGTGACTTGCCTGTCGTTGTTCTCTTACTTGGATCACAACACTAACTCCCCGATTACCCCGCAGTACGAAATACCAACATCAAGCTGGCCCGTCACATATCTTCTGAATCATTGCTGAATCCTAGCTAAAGCCGTGGCCTTTCGACTCATTCGTCGACACAAAACCCGCAGCTGCAAAAATATATTCAACTACGTCAGGGAGAGCACGGTGCTGCATCATTGATTTTGTAGACTTTGTTATCTCAATTGACTTGAGCTATAATGTACTCAGTCGATCAAACCTCCGCGATCTATTGGAGTTCAGTAACGCAAGTTCTTGCTATCATTTTCATTGTTATTGTTAGATTTGAAACACCCTCATCATACTATTTTGTAACTAACCTCTTTCTCCCAGGCTACAAAGTTAATAGTGTTGACTTTTTTCTCGCCCCTTCGTCATATTCCCAGGGCCTTTCTGGGCTACGGTATTCTGCAATATGGCTAGCGACGCAATGCCGAAAGCACGAAGGTCGGTCGCCGTCATGGAACAACACAAAATCCACGGTGAATTCGTCTTGATTGCACCCAACCATGTTTCCATCAACAGTCTAGAGGCCAGTGAATGTCATCTACGGTCACAAGTCCGGCTTCATGAAGAGTGACTTCTATGATGCATTCCTTCAGGTCACACCAGTCCTCTTTAATGTCAGAGACAATGGACGATCACCAGAGAAAGAGAAATACATAAATCCCGCATTTTCTGCAAGAGCGCTTTCTGATTTTGAACCATACATGGATGCTGAACTGCTGGCATGGAAAAAGAAGCTTTT